>SJXQ01008647.1:0-14016 GCA_006408695.1 Aepyceros melampus
TGTTGGACTGTGAAGAAGGCTGAGCGAAGAAGAATTGATGCTTTTGAACTGTGGTGTTGGAGAAGACTCTTGAGAGTCCCTTGGACTGCAAGGAGATCCAACCAGTCCATTCTGAGGGAGATCAACCCTGGGATTTCTTTGGAAGGAATGATGCTAAAACTGAAGCTCCAGTACTTTCGCCACCTCATGCGAAGAGTTGACTCATTGGAAAAGACTCTGATGCTGGGAGGGATTGGCGGCAGGAAGAGAAGGGGACGACCGAGGATGAGATGGCCGGATGGCATCACAGACTCAATGGACGTGAGTCTGAGTGAACTCCGGGAGTTGGTGATAGACAGGGAGGCCTGGCGTGCTGCGATTCATGGGGTCTCAAAGAGTCAGACACGACTGAGCCACTGAACTGAACTGACCCACTCCAGTACTCTTGCCAGGAAAATCCCCTGGACGGAGGAGCCTGAAAGGCTACAGTTCATGGGATCACAAAGAATCAGACATGACTGAGCAACTTTACTTCACTTAGTCTGACATGTGTTAAGTAGTTATCTCACTGTGGTTTTGAGTTAATTCCCCGATGACTGGTGGCATCTTTTCATGTGCCTAGTGGCTATCTATATACCTTTGGGAAAATGTTTATTCAGGCCCTCTGCCTATTTTTTTTAAGCTGGGTTGCTTGTTTTTTTTTGATGTTGTGTTGTGTGGATTCTTTGTATATTTTAGATATTAATGCCTTATGGAATATTTCATTTGCAAATATTTTCTTCCATTCAGCCAGATACCTTTTTGATTTTTGATAGTATCCTATGCTGTGCAAAAAGTTTTTTAGTTTGATGTAGCTCCATTTGTTTCTTTTTGCTTTTATTCCCTTTGTCTGAGGAGACATAGCCGCCAAATACAGCTAACACCTTTGCCAAAAAGTGCACTGTCTGTGTTTCCTACTGGGAGTTTTATGGTTTCACATCTTGCATTTAGGACTTATTGTCTTCTTTATTTTTACACTTATAAGTGGGAAACACACAATACTGCACAAGTCTCATGAGCGAGACAACAGTCTTTTGATATACCACTTCATTTAGGAGACAGATTATCCTCTCAACTCCTCCAAATCCAGACACATAAACATAAATACATTTACAAATGTTCAGTTTGAAATTTTTTTTCAAAATGTTATGGGACCAAGGAATCCCATTATGAGGTAACCTGCTATAGCATGCTATAGCATGGATCTACATAATAAACTCTGCCTCAATTTATAGAACAGTTGTTTTTAATTCCTAAAAGAACTGAGTTGCATCCTGAATGACATAAAAGGGCTGACCCACCCATTCAACTACATTACCTTTACTTTGCTTTCTATATCAGAGAGAAGATCTTTGGCTAAGATAGAAACCAAAAGATTCCCGTGTTCTAGATTTAGAGCTGTTTGTTTTTAGAGTGTTTTTCTTTCCACCTGGTACACTGGGGATTCTGCATGACAGTTAGAAGAGGTATCCTGTTCTATTGATTTGGGAACCCTTGCTTTCAAGTGCTCTTCTTAAATGAACAAGGTTGTCTAACTGGAACATTACCTATAATGGCAATTGTAATTTTAGGTTGTCTTAATAAGTTGTTGTCATTTTTGTAGATATCCACAGATTCCAAAACCACAGTTCTTAGATACAAAATAGGCAGATGTCCCAGAGGATAATGCGCTTAGTTCCCTGAAACTTAAAGGTTCCATTTCTTTAGCTAACTCTTGGGTCTTTCAAAGCCAGATTAACTCATAAGAGGACTGTGTTACTGGGCTGGGGATTTTATGGTGTTTTTCAGTGTACTTTGTTGCATGGAAATTTTTTTGAGGTTGCTGGTGACCTACTGTCAATCTAACCTGTTCATACACCACCTTATGCTAGCATAGGAGTCTTAGAGTTAGGTGGTAACCATTGTCAACGGCTTTTAAATGTTTGTGCCCTCCAATTTTGCAATTTGGTCTTTAAATCTTTCATTAGAAATAGATTTATTACACTTTTCATGAAAAGATTTCTTTATATTAAATATTAGTGGTGGCCTGATGGTTTTTACTGGTGCCTACTTCGATTTAGAGTTGGAATTTTATTATCCAGACAGTCCAAATTTCTTGCCTTATTTATTTCTCCAAGTACCCCAGAGGTTTATGCTTTAGACTTGCCCTGAGGCTTTGTGAGCCCCCAAATGGCTGCCACCTGCTGCAGACCCATAATATAACTATTCCAGAAAATTTTGGGGATGCCAGAATCTTTCTAATAATTTTTAATAAACTCCAGAATCTTTTTGAGAATAATATATATGAATAATATATATTTATTTAAAAGTTTGTTTTAAAATAAAGTTTATGTGAATGAGAGCTACATGTAAAGAAGTGAAGCTCAAATCTAAAAGTCATCTATCCACAGCCCTTGATACTGAGGAGAAGAGCAGTGAACTCAGAGGGTTCACCCATCTGTCACGCTTCCATGGGCTACTAAGCAGTCAGCTCTCAATCTCATCCCTCATTGCCATAAAACTGCTTAAGAAATGATTAAACAAGACAATTTAGGTGATAAATGCAAACTTCAATACTTCACAAAGTGGGCAGTCTCCATTCTCAAGATTACAGAGAACTGCAAAATGGTGAGTGGGACGGGGCAAGACATTTTCATAAGATAAAGAATATGAAGAGACAAATAGAAAGTATCAGGTTTGATGGCACCATATAGTCAACCTTGTTTAGATTGAGAAGACCCAGGAGTGGCTTCACTTTAGGGATGGGCAGACTGAATCAAACCCTGGGTAATCATTAGTCCACATGGACAACAGCCTTGTCTAACTCAATGAAACTATGAGACATGCAGTGCAGGGCCACCCAAGATGGACGGGTCAAGGTGGAGAGTTCTGACAAAACGTGGTCCACTGGAGAAGGGGATGGCAAACCACTTCAGTATTCTTGCCTTGAGAACACCATGAACAGTATGAAAATGCAAAGATAGGACACTGAAAGATGAACTCCCCAGGTCAGTAGGTGCCCAATATGCCATTGGAGATCAGTGGAGAAATGACTCCAGAATGAATGAAGGATGGAGCCAAAGCAAAAACAACACCCAGTTCTGGATGTGACTGGTGATAGGAGTAAGTCCGATGCTGTAAAGAGCAATATTGCATAGGAACCAGGAATGTTAGGTCCATGAATCATGGTAAATTGGAAATGGTCAAACAGGAGATGGCAAGAGTGGACATCAACATTTTAGGAATCAGTGAACTAAAATGGACTGGAATGGGTGAACTTAACTCAAATGACCATTATATCTACTACTGTGGACAAAAATCCCTTAGAAGAAATGGGGTAGCCATCATGGTCAACCAGAATCCGAAATGCAGTACTTGGATGCAGTCTGAAAGAAGATAGAATGATCTCTGTTCGTTTCCAAGGCAAACCATTCAATATCACATAATCCAACTCTATGCCCCAAACAGAAATCCTAAAGAAGCTAAAGTTGAATGGTTCTGTGGAGACCTGTAAGACCTTCTAGAACAGTTTAAAAAATACTTCCTTTTCATTATAGGGGACTGGAATGCAAAAGTAGGAAGTCAAGAGATAGCTGGAGTAACAGACAAATTTGTCCTTGGAGTACAGAATGAAGCAGGGCAAAGGTTAATAGAACATTGCCAAGAAAATACACTGGTCATAGCAAACACCCTCTTCCAACAACACAAGAGAAGATTCTACACATGGCCATCACCAGATGGTCAACACCAAAATCAGATTGATTATATTCTTTGCAGCCAAAAAAAAAAAGCTCTATAGACTCAGCAAAAGGAAGACTGGGAGCTGACTGTGGCTCAGATCATGAGCTCCTTATTGCCAAATTCAGACTTAAAATGAAGAAAGTAGGGAAAACCACCAGGTCATTCAGGTATGATCTAAATAAAATCCCTTACAATTATACAGTGGAAGTGACAAATAAATTCAAGAGATTAGATCTGATAGAGTGAGTGCCAGAAGAACTATGGATGGAGGTTTGTGACATTGTACAGGAGGCAGGGATCAAGACCATCACCAAGAAAAAGGCAAAATGATTGTCTGAGGAGGTCTTAAAATAGCTGTGAAAAGAAGAGAAGGGAAAGGCAAAGGATGAAAGGAAATATATACCCATATGATGCACATTTCCAAAGAATAGCAAGGAGAGATAAGAAAGCCCTCCCCAGTGATCAATGCAAAGAAATAGAGAAAAACTATAGAATGGGAAAGACTAGAGATCTCTTCAAGAAAATAGAGATAGCAAGGGAACATTTCATGCAAAGATGGGCTCATAAAGGACAGAAATGGTATGGACCTAACAGAAGCAGAAGATATTAAGAAGAGGTGGCAAGAATACACAGAAGAACTGTACAAAAAAGATCTTCACGACCCAGATAATCATGATGGTGTGATCACTCACCTAGAGCCAGACATCCTGGAATGCAAAGTCCAGTGGGCCTTAGGAAGTATTGCTGTGAACAAAGCTAGTGGAGGTTATGGAATTCCAGTTGAGCTATTTCAAATCCTAAAAGTTGATGCTGTGAAAGTGCTGCACTCAATCTGCCAGCAAATTTGAAAACACAGCAGTGGCCACAGGACTGGAAAAGGTCAGTTTTCATTTCAATCCCTAAGAAGCAATGCCAAAGAATGCTCAAACTACCGCACAATTGAACTCATCTCACACATTACAAAGTGATGCTCAAAATTCTCCAAGCCAGGCTTCAACAGTACATGAACTCTGAACTTCCAGATATTCAAGCTGGTTTTAGAAAAGGCAGAGGAACCAGAGATCAAATTGCCAACATCCGCTGGATCATCAAAAAAGCAAGAGAGTTCCAGAAAAAACATCTACTTTGGCTTTATTGACTCTGGCAAAACCTTTGATTGTGTGGATCACCACAAACTCTGGAAAATTCTGAGAGAGATGGGAATACCAGACCACCTGACCTGCCTCCTGAGAAATCCAAATGCAGGTTAGGAAGCAACAGTTAGAATTAGACACTGAACAAGGGACTGGTTCCAAATTGGGAAAGGAGTATGTCAAAGCTATATATTGTTACCCTTCTAATTTAAGTCATATGCAGACTACATCATATGAAAGCTGGGCTGGATGAAGCGCAATCTGGAATCAAGATTGCCAGGAGAAATATCAATAACCTCAGATATGCAGATGACACCATCCTTATGGCAGAAAGCGAAAAAGAACTAAAGAGCCTCTTGATGAAGTTGAAAAGGGAGAGTGAATAAATTGGTTTAAAATTCAACATTCAGAAAACTAAAATCATGATATCTGGTCCCATTCCTTCATTACAAATAGATGGGGAAACAATGGAAACAGGGAGAGACTTTATTTTGGGGGGCTCCAAAATCACTGCAGATGGTGATTGCAGCTTTGAAATTAAAAGACGCTTGCTCCTTGGAAGAAAAGTTATGACCAACCTAGACAGCATATTAAAAAGCAAAGATACTGCTTGCCGACCAAGGTCCATCTAGTCAAAGCTATGTTTTTTTCCAGTAGTCATGTATGGATGTAAGAGTTGGACTATAAAGAAAGCTGAGCACTGAAGAATTGATGCTTTAGAACTGTGGTGTTGGAGAAGACTCTTGAGAGTCCCTTGGACTGCAAGGAAAGCCAACCAGTCCATCCTAAAGGGAATCAGTCCTGAATATTCACTGGAAGGACTGATGCTGAAGCTGAAACTCCAATATTTTGGCCACCTGATGCAAAGAACTGATGCACTGAAAAAGACCCTGATGATGGGAAAGATTGAGGGTGGGAGAAGAAGGGGATGATGAGATGAGATGGTTGAATGGCATCACTTACTCAATAGACATGAGTCTGAATAAACCTCAGGAATTGTTGATGGACTGTGAATGCAGTCAATGGGGTTGCAAAGAGTCGGACATGACTGAGCAACTGAACTGAACTGAATCATTAATCAGATCCATCTCACCTGCCTTTGCTTATCGGGGTTGTTTTAGTGACATGGTGCCTAAATAGTAAGATGCTTGCTGGAGCTGTTTTCCAGGAACTTGGAGTCAGCTGTGCCTAGTTTGAATTGAGCTGATTAAGAGTAGATAGGACTACCAACCCAAACCTCTCAACCGGACATGCAGTAGTGTCAGTTGGTGACCTACTTATGTCAGAAGTTTAAAAACTGCATGCTCAGATCCTGCTAAAGGCCTCCACTTTGGCAAGTATGGAAGCCTGTATCTTAGTTACGTCTGTGCAGAATCAGGATTACTGCACGGTATTTTCAATCACCTTTCCCCACACTCCCACGCCTCAGGCTGACCTATTTCTTTATAATTTATTCCATAACACCCTGAGCCCTTTTTTCTCTGAGAGGTGGATCTTTGAGGCTTGTTCTCCCCTCTGTTTGCTTGGCTGCCTTGTAAATAAAACCTCCAATATTGCATAAACTGTTTATTGCATAAACTCCATATTGCTCTCTCTGTTGCCAATGTGGCTTGCTGCCCATCAGGCTAAAAGAACCGAGTTCAGGAACAATGATATGCTGTGTTTCAGGACTTCCCTGGAGGTCCAATGATTGAGAATCTGTGTTCCCAATGCAGGGGGCCCAGGTTCTGTTCCTGGTCAGGGAACGAGTTCCCATATGCCACAATTAAGAAGTTCATAGGCTGCAACCTAAGAGTCTGCATGCTGCAACTAAGAACTAGAGCAGCCAAGTAAATAAATATTAAAAAAGAAACAATTATACACTGTGTTTCAAGTCAAGTGGAACAGTTACAGGGACATGAAAATTAGATAATTTTTGGTTTGCTGATGTGGCATCCCATGCAAAAGCAGCTCCATCTTGGACCTAGAAAGTTATTTCAACACTTGTTAAAAGATAAACCAAGGCATAGAAAAAAATTCCAAGGATTCACTTGAGCACTGACTGACTAGAATAAGGCAGCACCAAACTGGAAATGGTAAGGATGCTCTGAGTACAGAAGCCTGGGGAAACACCTACATAGAGAAAGTACAGAAGCAAAGAAAGGAAGCTACTTGATTCTCCAGAGCTTAAAGCCTAGCTGCATTTTTGTGACTGGTTATCCTTAGCATTTTGCTTTTGTAACCTTGAGGTACTTACAGGCTTAGATTTTGGTGTGGTTATGTAGGCAGCCATGGTATTAGAGCTCCTCAGTCTAATGGTCTCCTTGTTTGATTAGCTTAAAGGCCTAAATAAGAACAAGTGCCTGACACTTTCAGGGTCTCAATAAAGAGCTACAAGCATCAATAGAAGTAGCATTTTGCTATAGAATGACTAGTCAAAAGGTAAACCAAGTATTTTTGAGTGAAAAGGGTGATGATAAAATGCTTTAGATAAATCCAGTTCCTCGCTTGGCTTTGCCACTACTTGTATGACTCTGGGAAAGGGGCTTAATCTCTCACATCTCTTTTAATATGAGGGTAATAACCATACTTATTTTATAGGAGTTTTGTGAGAATTAAAGGAGTTATTAGGTAAAGTTCTTAATATAGTTTCTGTTTTATAACTGAATACTAAAACAGTGTTGGCAATTATTAACATTATGGCTTATTTTATTTAATCTCAATGAAGAACAGTCATGGTAAGAGAGTCTTAAATCTCTTATTCAAGAAAAGATGGGGAAGTTACAGATTTGAAAAGGTCATTTGAAATCTGTTGCAAAGAAACTAAAGCAACAAAATCCAAATAGGTGGGCAGAAAAAGACACACACATTGAAAATATTGAGAGGTGAAAAGAAAGGTTTAAGATGTCCTTATTTTATTTATTTAATGAACACTTTATAATATTCACTAAGGACCAGGGACTTCTGTAAGCACTTCATAATCAGCAGTTTATATAACCTTAATAATCCCATGGGGCAGATACCATTTTTATCAGTTTTATAGATAAAAAGGAAGAGGTCAAATATGTTATATACCCCAAAATCACACAACTAGCCAGTAACAGAGCAAAGATCTGAACACCCAGGACTGATGTCCTTTAGGATGGACTGGTTGGATCTCCTTGCAGTCCAAGGAATTTTAAGAGTCTTCTCCAACACCACAGTTCAAAAGCATCAATTCTTCCATACTCAGGTTTCTTTATAGTCCAACTCTCACATCCATACATGGCTACTGGAAAAACCATAGCCTTGACTAGACCAACCTTTGTAGACAAAGTAATGTCTCTCTTTTTATGTGCTGTCTAGGTTGGTCATAACTTTCCTTCCAAGGAGTGAGTGTCTTTTAATTTCATGGCTGCAGTCACCATCTGCAGTGATTTTGGAGCCCAAAAAGATAAAGTCTGACAATGTTTCCACTGTTGCCCCATCTATTTTCCATGAAGTGATGGGACCAGATGCCATGATCTTAGTTTTCTGAATGTTGAGCTTTAAGCCAACTTTTTCACTCTCCTCTTTCACTTTCATCAAGAGGCTCTTTAGTTCTTCTTCACTTTCTGCCATAAGCGTGGTGTCAACTGCATATCCGAGGTTATTGATATTTCTCCTGGCAATCTTGATTCCAGCTTGCACTTCATCCAGCCCAGCATTTCTCATGATGTACTCTGCATAAAAGTTAAATAAGCAGGGTGACAATATACAGCCTTGACGTACTCCTTTTCCTATTTGGAACCAGTCTGTTGTTCCATGTCCAGTTCTAACTGTGGCTTCCTGACCTGCATACAGGTTTCTCAAGAGGCAGGTCAGGTGGTCTGTATTCCCATCTCTTTCAGAATTTTCCACAGTTTCTTGTGATCCACACAGTCAAATACTTTGGCATAGTCAAAAGCCATAAAGCAGAAATAGATGTTTTTCTGGAATTCTCTTGCTTTTTTGATGAACCAGCAGATGTTGCCAATTTGATCTTGGTTCCGCTGCCTTTTCTAAAACCAGCTTGAACATCTGGAAGTTCACAGTTCATGTGCTGTTGAAGCCTGGCTTGGAGAATTTTGAGCATTACTTTACTAGCGTGTGAGATGAGTGCAATTGTGTAGTAGTTTGAGCATTCTCTGACATTGCCTTTCTTAGGGATTAGAATGAAAACTGACCTTTCCTGAGTCAAGGATTTCTAAAGACTTTCAGCAATGGCAAAATAATGAATGTAACTGTAAGGTAATTTTTAGCATTGGGAGCACAGTGACTTATTAACTGTCTAAGATTTTAAATTCTGAACCATTGAAATGAACTTTTATCATCTTCCACAAGTTGAATTCAAGGGTAACTGTCAGTTACAGTTCCTGTATATACAAGTTTATGAGAAAAGCACTGTTCTAAATAAAAATTAAAGTTGTTCCATGTCCAGTTCTAACTGTGGCTTCCTGACCTGCATACAGGTTTCTCAAGAGGCAGGTCAGGTGGTCTGTATTCCCATCTCTTTCAGAATTTTCCACAGTTTCTTGTGATCCACACAGTCAAATACTTTGGCATAGTCAAAAGCCATAAAGCAGAAATAGATGTTTTTCTGGAATTCTCTTGCTTTTTTGATGAACCAGCAGATGTTGCCAATTTGATCTTGGTTCCGCTGCCTTTTCTAAAACCAGCTTGAACATCTGGAAGTTCACAGTTCATGTGCTGTTGAAGCCTGGCTTGGAGAATTTTGAGCATTACTTTACTAGCGTGTGAGATGAGTGCAATTGTGTAGTAGTTTGAGCATTCTCTGACATTGCCTTTCTTAGGGATTAGAATGAAAACTGACCTTTCCTGAGTCAAGGATTTCTAAAGACTTTCAGCAATGGCAAAATAATGAATGTAACTGTAAGGTAATTTTTAGCATTGGGAGCACAGTGACTTATTAACTGTCTAAGATTTTAAATTCTGAACCATTGAAATGAACTTTTATCATCTTCCACAAGTTGAATTCCAAGGGTAACTGTCAGTTACAGTTCCTGTATATACAAGTTTATGAGAAAAGCACTGTTCTAAATAAAAATTAAATGGGCAGCCTCAAGTGTAAACATAGATACTGAGGAGTTAATCAGGCAGCGAATGAATCCAACCTTACTCTGTCATTTTGTTCTATTTAGAGACTCAACTTTGAGAAGGCGATGGCACCCCACTCCAGTACTCTTGTCTGGAAAATCCCATGGATGGAGAAGCTTCATAGGCTGCAGTACATGGGGTCGCTAAGAGTCAGGCACGACTGAGCAACTTCACTTTCACCCTTCACTTTCATGCACTGGAGAAGGAAATGGCAATCCACTCCAGTGTTCTTGCCTGGAGAATGCCAGGGACGGGGGCGCCTGGTGGGCTGCCATCTATGGGGTCTCACAGAGTCAGACACAACTGAAGCGACTTAGCAGCAGCAGCAGACACTCAACTGAGTGGATGATGCCACCAATAGGAAGGTAAAGGTATACGGCCTTTAAGGGTCCTTGACATGACACCTGTGAGGTCCAAGACTCGCCACTTTATGTGCACAAAGGGCACAGGGGTGTCAGAAGTCTAGATTCAAATCCTACAATCCCACTTGCAAGTTTTAGGAATTTAGCCATACTAGTGAGCCCCTCTAAGATTTATTTTCCTCATCTGTAAAGTCGAGATAAAAGTGCTTTATGTAGATAATATGAACATTAAAGGTAATGTATTAGCAGAGCCACGCACTGTGCCTGCTTGTAATAGGTACTCAATACATAAACTACCGCACAATTGCACTCATCTCACATGCTAGCAAAGTAATGCTCAAAATTCTCCAAGCCAGGCTTCAATGGTACATGAACCCTGAACTTCCAGATGTTCAAGCTGCATTTAGAAAAGGCAGAGGAACCAGAGGTCAAATTGCCATCTGCTGGATCATTGATAAAGCAAGAGAGTGTCAGAAAAACATCTGCTTTATTGACTATGTCAAAGCCTTTGACTGTGTATCACAACAACCTATGGAAAATTCTTCAGATCACCTGACCTGCCTCTTAAGAAATCTATATGTAGGTCAAGAAGCAACAGTTAGAACTGGACACCGAACAAGACTGGTTCCAAATTGTGAAAGGAGTACGTCAAAGCTGTATATTGTCACCCTGCTTATTTAACTTATATGCAGAGTACATCATAAGAAATGTTGGACTGGATGAAGCACAAGCTTCAGGACATGACTGAGCGACTGATCTGAACTGAACGTTCTAGACTGATTAGTGTATAGTTAGTTATTGAGGATGTATATGTTACTAAAATCTGTCTGCCTATGCAGGAGACATAAGAGATGTGGGTTCAGTCCCTGGTTCAGGAAGATCCCCTGGAGGAGGGCATGGCAACCCACTCCAGCACTCTTGCCTGAAGAATCCCTATGGACAGAGACCAGTCAGACACAACTGCCATAACTTAGCAGGCATGCATGTTGCTAAAGTCAAATAGACAAAGTTTTGTATTATAGCATCAGAAAGCAAGCCTTCTCCAATAGAGGGCAGTTCAGTATATGGTGTAAAGCACTAGACTGGCTGGCAAATGACTTTCTCAGTGCTTACTGGTTTGACAAAAAGAGCACTCTTTTTCTAGAGAGAAGACAGCCTGCAATAAAATCTTAAATAATCCCAATAAACTTACAAGCTCTTTGGGCTTTTCTATATCTTTGATGGTGTCTCTAACTATCTTATGTCTAAGGAACAACTTCCAGACCAAAGAATGCTGATCCCAATCACTGATGATCAAATGGAGGAATGGCATCACCATCTTCCTGTTACATGAGTCCTGAGAGATAAACTACAAGAGCGCTAAGAGTTCACGTGCCCTGTCACTATCTCACAGAGGCCAAACTGAAGACAGCGTCCCATGAGGTAAACGGAGAGGGCGCCGAGGGCCCCGTGTCCCGTCAGTATTTCTCAGGAGTGAGACTGGAAATGAAACGTAAGCCTGCAAACTGCTTTCTGCTAGGATGTGCCGCAGAAATCCTTTCTCTGACCTTGAACACCATTTACCCCTGCTGTTAGTAGCTATTAGTGAAGACACTCATCTTGACCACACTTCCCTTGTCATCATATTGATTCATTTACCAAGAAATGATGTGATATTACTATTTCAGGCTCGTCAGATCAACTGTATTAGCACTGGATGTCACTGTTGTTCCACGAAGTCAGAACACAAGTGTGCTTCTTCCTCAGCGAATTTCAGAAATGACCTAGAGGCTTCTGGAAAAGCTCATCACAAACTTTGGCAGCACCACACAATATTTCTCAATCAGCCTGGCCCTCGTGTTGCTATTTTCAGATTCTAAATCTAACCTATTCCAAGAGCAAGAGGCCAGGAGGAAAGCCAAGAGGCCTCTGAGGCATGGAATTTATATAGATTCGTCAAATTACTAGAATACCTAGAAAGGTATATTTATAAGCAAGAAGTTCTGCACTTACTACAAGTTTCATAAACACAATAATAACTCAATGCCTTAAACATATATTAATATCCGAATCAAAATGAGTTACATCATCATCCCATGAAAGAGTTGCAGAAGCATTTCTTTGGTAAATGAGACACGAATATTAACTCTTGCTTCTTATTCAGTCACTTCATAACCAACTAACAGCCCATAATCAAGGCTATTAAAGCTTTCAGTCTGACCTTCTAAACTGCTCTTGGACAAAAGCAAGCACAGCAGGCAAGGCATTTTAAGGCAATTACAGGCATAACTCAAGTATTTACAGGACACAGCATTGTAATAGAACAATCTTTTTGGTATTTCCGAGGTAACAGTTAAATCCTGCAACAGTGGTGGCCCATCCGTGGTGGGAAAAGACCAACTGCTCCTGAGGGTGGAAAATAATTTTGCAGCTTAAGCTGGTGAGGGATGGCATTCCTTCTTCCACTATATTCAAAGTGCGCTACAGCAATTTCTTTTTTTCCTTCTTCTACATGATTTCCTCATGACAATGTTGTGGTTACTTTAGCAGGGGGTGGAAAACTGATAAGTGTAATTGCTGTAATCACAGGATGTATAGGATGTAAATATTTGTAGGGCAATTAAAAACGATTTTCCTCTTTAGCTCCTTAAAATAAAAGGCACATCTGAACAGCAAATGACTGGAGTTTCTGTTGTTGTTGTTTGCTTATTTTTTTAAATAGAAAAGATTTTAAGAGGCAAGAATATGAAATGATTTATCTAAACTTCATTTTGTGGTTTGGTTAGATGTGAATAAAGAGGAGAAAAACAAAATATTGTGGGTCAGGAGAAATGTGCCATCAAATAACTAAAAATAAATTTCGAGAGAACACCCTAGGGTTATAAATGATCTCAGTGTGTGGTATTGTCAATTATCTTCTCTAGCAGGAACACTGTTTGGGGGGCAGGGGATGTCTAACTGCCAAGATGTTATTGTAACAAGTCAAGGGCTTTGCCTCATTGATTAGACACCGGTGGGATGGTAGTCAAAATCACCATGCCTATTAGCCACCATGCCAAAAGTGGCAGTTCTCCTCTGAGAATAGCTTTTCTTTTTCACTCTTATCTGATTCATATATAAAAGTTTGCTTCTCTACATTCAAAGTAACATTTTGATTGCATTTGACTCATGTGCTGAATTTCTACTATTCTAATCTACTGGGCTTCCCTGGTGGATCAGTGGTAAAGGATCCTCCTGCCAATGCAGGAGACACAGTTTCGACTCCTGGGTGGGGAAGATCCCCTGGAGTAGGAAATGGCAACCCACTCCAGTCTTCTTGTCTGGAGAATTCCATGGACAGAGGAGCCTGGAGCATGCATCAGTCCACTGGATCGCAAAGTGTTGGCTGTGGCTTAGCGACAAAACAATGACTCATCTTTACTAACAGCAAAGAGAACGAAAAGACTATAGTCTACCCTGTACAAAGTGTATGGTTTGCATAAGGTAGGAAAGAGGAGGGCTGAACAGCATTTGGGTACTCCTATAGCACACAGGTTAAAATCGACATACTACAATTCGGATGGGCAAACAGTTATAATTTGTTATGTTCTATCACTGATGCCATCTTACCCTTGATCCTCAGTTTCTCTGATGAAAAAAAAATACCCCAAGGACTTACCTGGAAGTTCAATAGTTAAGACTCCATGCTCCCAATGCTGGGGCTGTGGGGG
>SJXQ01008647.1:14264-47997 GCA_006408695.1 Aepyceros melampus
TATATAAAGCGAAAAACTCCTTAAACTTGACCAATGGTAACTTTGTTTCTTGTGGTTTTGTCACTTAATCTCTTACAGGTAAACAATCAATCATTTTGGAATTTTTACCTTTTTAGTGTTCTTAGGAGGGCATCTGGGGATGAGTAATCTCCTGAGGAGGAGGGAGAGGAAATTTTGATCCACCCGCCATCCACTGTGAGCCCTGCTGAAATAGCAGGCCGTCTCAGCACTCGTCTCTGTCTTTGGCTGCATTTGTTGTCAAAATGTCCATGGACGTGGTCCTTGGAGGTTTGTGGTCTCTGGACAAACAGAGCGACTGGTCCCATGAAGCTCAGCAAACTTCTTGTGCTAGTTGGGCACTGAACTTTGACTTTTTTCCAGCACTGTTGATACTCTGAGACTTAGTGGTCTGTCTGTCGCCTGCAAAGCCCACTGGAGTCCCAGGGAAAATAAGATGGATTCTAAGTGATAAGATAAGGTCTAACTGCTCTTTGTCTAGTTTCACTTGCTGTCGGGGGCTGTGTGCAGGGGCCTTCCTCCTAGTACCCTGGATTCGAGTTCCCATCACAGCATCGTGGCACCTGACTGGGGTATAAGGAGATGGCAGCGGCAGGTCACGGGCAGAGACACCACGTCAACCTCACACTGCAGTCCCAGAGCCCAGGAGCAGCACACCTGCGCCTCACCTGCCAGGACTCCGCCCCTCCCGGTGGGCAAGAACCCTGTAAATCAGCCCAGACGATGGCCCCTCATGGAGAATGATAGCTCTAGAATGCAAGCTCCTGCCTCTCCAGTCTTTGAACAAAGAATTAAATTTTCCTTTGCTTCTGAGCCAATCTCGGTCTTATTCTTTAGGCACAAAGGACACTGGGCAGGAAGACTCCTGCTGGGTCCTGACTCTAGGGGTTGGTACCACTTCCTTAACTTTGCCATGGTGCCTGAGCCATTGGTGACCCTTTGGCACTTACACCTAATTTTATTTATTTATGCTTAATTTTGGGCTTCCCTGGTGGCTCAGATGGAAAGAATATGCCTGCTAATGCAGGAGACTTGGGTTCGATCCCCAAGTCAGGAAAATCCCTTGGAGAACAAAATAATTACCCACTCCAATATTCTTGCCTGAAGAATTCCTGAACAGAGGATCCTGGCAGGCTACAGTCCATGAAGTTGCAAACGCTGGAACACGATTGAATGACTAACACTTTCATTTTCATGCTTAATGTTAATTCTCAGGCACCTGCTTGCTTCTTCTCACAGAAATGCTGGAATTTCCGACATTTTCCATATCAGGTATAAGATATAGAGGAGCTTGCTGCCCCAAGTCTGCACATCTAGACCCTCCCCCTACCAGCAGAGGGATGGAGAGAAGAAGTTTGGATGTTCTTTGATTCCCCCTCACTCAATCTGGAATCCAATTCTAACATATTGCTTTTTTTTTCTCCCCAACCCCCACCCAAGGGTCCTTGGTCAGCATGCTCATCTCACCTGAATTACCTGGTTTTCACCACATCTCATTTACTAATCCTGGAGGTGGAGTGGCTTTCTATTTCCATTTTCTATCTTAAAGTGCTGTGCTGTGCTTGGTCACTCAGTCATGTCTACTCTTTGCGACCCCATAGGCTGTAGCCCACCAGGCTCCCCTGTCCATGGGGATTCTCCAGGCAAGAACACTGGAGTGAGTTGCCATGCCCTTCTCCAGGAGATCTTCCCAACCCAGGGATCGAACCCAGTTCTTCCATATTGCAGGTGGATTCTTTGCCATCTGAGCCACGGGGGAAGCATAAGAATACTGAAGTGAGTAGCCTATCCCTTCTCCAGGGAATCTTCCTGACCCAGGAATCTAACCGGGGTCTCCTTCACTATAGGCAGATTCTTTACCAGCTGAGCTACCAGAGAAGCCCATCATAAAGTATATATTATATAAGTATAAAGTATATATTATATAAGTATATATCTGTTATATATTTTATCACAGAATCGGAAAGCATATTTTGAATTTCTAGTTTCATCCTTGATACAAAAAGGAAGATTTAGAAATCTTTTTTTTTTTTTCTTCACAAAAATCTGCCTCATCTTCTGTGTTCAGTTGCTCAGTTATGGACTGTAGACCACTTGGCTTCTCTGTCCATGGAATTTTCCAGGCAAGAACACTGGAATGGATTGCCATTTCCTCCTCTAAGGGATCTTCCCCACCCAGGGACTGAATCCCCATCTCTGAGTCTCCTGCACTGTAGGTGGATTCTTTACAGCTGAGCCACTGGTAAGTATAGATATTGTCTTGCTCTAAGCAAAAAATAAACAAAACAAATCCCCAAAACCTAATCAAAGGAATCCAGTTGACCTTGAAATTTCACACTGAACATTGAGTTTATTCCCAACTACACACACTGAAGCAATATAAGCAATTTATTCCCTGGATTGAGAGTTATAAGGCAAGAAAATTTGGACGACAGATTTTAATGATTAGCTTAGTGTCTTAAAAATATCATTTCAGTTATACTTCTTACTGACAAAAGTTTTTAAAGATTAGCTTAGCATCTTAATATCATTTCAGTTTTACTTCTGCCAATGCTTTTGGAGTCTCTACAAAGCTACATGGCACTAAAGGCATTCACAAAGTCCCAGGCATCTCTCTCACTTCTTTGTAAGGGAGGAATAGACTTGATGTTAAGCTAACAGACTCATAGCTAATGAAGAGAAATTGCCAAAAGGCAGATTTTGACCAATCTGACCAAATTCCTTATAATGTCAGAATTAAGTTCTGAAATTAGCAGTGAAGGCAAACACTGCATTTATAAAAATGATCTTAGGAGATTTCTTTGAGCCTGGTGGGCTACAGTCCATGGGGTTGCAAAGAGATGGATACGACTAAGCGACTTCACTTTGTTGCCTGTAAAGTATATTTCACTCTAAGAAAAAGTAAAAACAGAGAAACAAAAATGACCTTCGGTTAGCCCAGTAATCAATTTTTATTCCTCTAATAGGGGTATGTTGCATGAAAAAATACACCTCAAACTCTGCTGTCAGACTCAGAAATGCTGCCATTATAAACATGGGACTCGTGGACAATAAAGTTGTTACTCCTCTTTTTTCCAAGGGGATATAGAGTTCAAGTTGCAAATGTTAGATGTACTTATGATATAATGCATGTTATGCAGAAAAATGTTCTGAGAAATATTTGATAATGAAATGCAAAACAAGTATGCTGAAAGTGATCAGATAAGGGCAATGATAATAATAACAGTATTGGCATATCTCTGTGTCAGAACATTATCTCATTTCATCCTCCAAACAGCACCATGATGTAGATATTATTACTATCCCTGTTTGAAGAAAACTGAGACTTTATTCAGAGAGATAGGTATCTTACAGCATTAAGTAATCAGTCTAAAGAATAAGAAAAAAAATATTATTTTAAAGACTGAGAATCTTAGAATTCTGCATTTTCTCATTAAAAGGAATCAGAAAATGGAGTGATTACCCTAATTAGCATAATATAAACATGACTATTTACATGAAAACCATTGCAAAATTATTTCTTGTTTCTGCTATGGAAAAGAAAAAGAAACTAATTTTAGGATAAAGTTGCTGTTAGTAAAGAGCTATAATATTCTCTTGCCTTGAATTCTAATATAAAATAATTCATAAAATGCCTGGGTGCATTCAAAATTGAATAGATGTATTTTCTAGTTCATGGTTTTCTATTGTTTCCACATGTACACACCAATTAAAACAATTTCAAACTTAATTTGTTAAAACATAACATTTCAGTTTTGCAGATCATGTTTTTAACATTAAACTTTGTCCTGCATGCTAATCTTCAAAAACACTTTTTAAATCAGTCCTTACCTGATAAATATGTCCATTTGGTTTAACTCTTTGACTCATGTTCCATAATAATTCTGATTTTTTTTCTGAACCACAAATTGAAGCCAAGGGAAGCATGAATGCACAGAGTTTTCTTTCCTCTTTGTAAGTTTATACAAAGGTGAGGAGACATGTCTTTCATTAAGCAGATAGTAACTTCTTAAAAGTTTTCAGAACCAGATGGACTAAATGATAACCTCTCTGGTGATTAGAATGTCTGATCTTTCTAAGAGACCTTAAAGGAAGCCAATTAGCATCAGCAGATGTGTGTACAATGGAAAAAGGGAAGAAAAAGAGGGTAGTAGTGGCTTTTTAGGGCCGTGGATAGAAAAAAAAGATAAGACTTCTAGACAAGGGGGCTGTGGGGATTAGAGTTTTATGTAGAAGGTCTAAAGAAACAGCATAGGGAGTAAAAGGACAAGGACAGGGTGGGGCAACAGATCTGAAGGGAATTAATGTGGATACAGTACACCAAGGAAATTACGCTTAATGAGTGTGAGAAGCCAATAAATATTCTGTTAAGAGGGGAATATATATTACATTGTCTTTCATTCTGAGATTGTACCCTAGAATCAAGCACTGTACGAATGTTAAGATCAAAATAAGACTCTAAAATTCTCAAGAGCTCAGTTCAGTTCCCCAGGTTATTCTGAATACAGCTTAGATGAACACTGCTCAGTGGAAGCATTCTGAGAGCCATGCAAGTAATTTAAATTTTATATTTTATATCCTTGTAAGTTTAAAAACCCTTTCAGACAAACTGTAACTACAGCATTAATGGAGGTATCTCCTATAGCATGACTCCTCTAAATATAAAGAAAAGATCCTGATTTTTCAAACTTATTTATCAATTGATCTTTAATATTTGTTCTACCGTAATTGTTTGATAGTTTAATTGAAATTTTTAACTTTTTGTGGTTTTCAGTCTTTTTTCCTTATAATTATTTAACGAAATTACTATCACTGACATAAAAATTATTTTTAACATCAATCTAAAAATGCTTTTTTTGTGTGTGTGTGCACAAAAATGCAAGCTATTTTATAGTTTGCCAAGGTTAAAAACTCAGTTCCTATTTTAAAAATCATTTAAAATTTATTTAAAATTTAATTATCAAATTTACTATGCGTTTTCTAAAAATATCTTAATTTTTCCCCATTTTATTATCTTTAAAAAATCAATCAAGCAGCTGTTTTGTTTTGATCTGCTCCCCAAAATTTAATTGCCTGTCATTATTAAATTTTGCTTATATTCCTCTAGTTTCTTTCTTTACTCTTCCTATCAAAATACTAGCTTCTTTTTCAAACAGCCTTGCATCAGATGTATACATTTATTTTAAACGTTAAAATTAGCCATATTTATTTTAATGCAAAAAAATTAAGTATATTATTATTAAAATCATATTTCAATTTAAATACTGATTACAATTTACATAAGTAGCACTTGTGTTGCCTGAATAATAAAAATTATATTATTAGAAAATTTTATTGTATAATTTATAATAAATTTAGTGTATAATTTTATTACATAATTATGTAATGATACAAATAATAAAAATTCATGTAAACACATTACAAAAATCATCTGAATTGAATCGATCCATTGACATTGGTTTGACTGATACGATGTTTGCATCCATAGTACTAGAAAGGATGTACTATCACACATCCTTTTGTATCACGCTTATACTGTGACCAGCCCCAAAGTGAAGCTATAGTCTCAGGACAAAGCTGATCTCATTTCTCATTAACCTCCATCTTGCCATCTTTCAGATGTTTCCTCTGCAGCATCAGAAAGAAGCAAGGTCAGGTTTATGACTCCTTCTCAGATAAATGAACTCAATTCATTCAACATATTTTATTGAGGTGCCAGATACTTCTTAGACCCAGGGAATCCATCATGATCAAGATGGATGTTCTTCTCCATTGATTAAACTCATATTCTAATATGAAAAAATGGATAATAAAAAGTATGCTGTTTGCCTTCAAGGGCCTTCCCATTCTCAATCTATTCAATAACTTTTTCTGATCTGCTTCTGGAGAGGTGGGGTGCATGTCTATGGATGGTATAAACCGGACTCCCTTTTACAAGCAGGAAACAGGCAGCAAGAAGAGAGAGATCAGGGTATTTCTTCTCCCTGCCTCAGCTCTACAGTTCTGGCAGATTTCAACTACTACATCTCCTGTAAAACAGACTTTCTCTAGACAAATCGCCAGTCTAGGTTCGATACAGGATACAGGATGCTTGGGGCTTGTGCACTGGGAAGACCAGAGAGATGATATGGGAAGGGTGGTGGGAGAGGGGTTCAGGATTGGGAACTCATGTACACCCGTGGCAGATTCATGTCAATGTATGGCAAAACCAATTGTAAAGTAAAAAAAAATAGACTTTCTCAACAGTGCCAGATCTCATTGGAAATTCTACTTTCTTCCCCTGACTTTTTATACCAAAGCACATGTGGTAAATTATCTGAAAGAGTTAGTTGCTCAGTTGTGTCCGGCTCTGCAGCCCCAGGGACTGAGGCCTGTCAGGTCTCTCTGTCCATGGGATTTCCCGGGTGGGAATGCGGGAGTGGGCTGCCATTTCCTCCTCCAGGGGATACTCCTGACCCAGGGATTGAACCCAGTCTCCTGCATTGCAGGCAGATTTTTTTTTTTTTTTTTTAACCATCTGAGCCACCAAGGAAGAAAGGAAGATTATCTGAGATGATAGCTACCAATGATTCATTTCAACCCTTTATGTTCATGCTGGTCCTCTTCACCTCCCCTTGAAACTGGACTTGCCTTTTGACTTGCTTTGACCAGGAAAATGTGGCAAATGTTATTTTCTGTCAGTTCTGGGGTAAGTCCTTAAGAGGCCCAGCAGCTTCCACTTTGACTTTCCTGGGACCCAGACACCTAATAAGCTCTCAGGCTAAATTATTAAATAAGGATAAAAAGAGATATAGGCCTAGTCCAACACTCACCAGTCCAGCCGCTCCAGCACAGAGGCAACGGATGTATGAATGCATCCATCTTGGATCCTCATTCAGCTCCAGGTGAATTTTCCCAGCCAACTCTAGCAAGTCGAGAGTGGAGATAAGCCATTTCTACCAACCCCTACTCAAACTGAATAACTGTGAGGAAATAAATGGTGATTATTTTTTTAAGTTACAAAAAAAAAAAAAAAACTAGCTTCTTTTTCAAACAGCCTTGTATCAAATGTATACATTTATTTTAAATTTTAAAATTAGCCATACTTATTCTAATGCAAAAAATAATTTAAGTATATTATTTTAAAAATCATATTTAATTTAAATACTGATTACAATTTACATAGGTAGCACTTATGTTGCCTGAATAAAAAATTCATGTAAATACATTAGAGAAATCATCTGAATTGAATCAGTCCATTGACATTGGTTTGATTGATATGATGTATGCATCTGTGGTACTAGGAAGGATGTGCTATCTCACATCCTTCCCTGGTGACTTCCCTGGTGGCTCAGACGGTAAAGTGTCTGTCTACAACGCAGGAGACCCAGGTTCGATCCCTGGGTTGGGAAGATCTCCTGGAGAAGAAAATGGCAATCTACTATTGCCTGGAAAATCCCATGGACAGAGGAGCCTGGTAGGCTACAGTCCATGGGGTCGCAAAGAGTCGGACACGACTGAGCGGCTTCATTCACACTAGAAAGGTTGTGCTATCAACATACTTACCATAACATAGCAAACTTTATGAACTGTTACTCTTATAGTAAAGCAATAGTTTCCTACAGAAAAGTAATCTACACTGCTTCAGGTTTTAAATGGAAATTAACTAAAATAAAATCAAACAAAGGATTCAGTTCCTCAGTCTCACCTGTTCCTCATTAACATTTTCAAGCTCTCAATAGCTGCTGATGACTATGGCTCTTGTATAGCGTAGTGCAGGTCTAAAAACAATAAAATGCTTATTGTTATCTTTATTTGTATGTGTAGTGATGGAGGGACATAGTTCTCACTCCTCTCCTCACATGGTTCGGACTACTTGACAAAATGTGGGGTTGTTATTTTGATCACAACCGTTTCCAGAATAGTGATTAGATCACATTTACTAGTTTCATCGTCACTTTGTGCAAAAAGTTCCAACACTTGAGTGTGGCTCTCTCTCTCGGATTTTGCTCCTATATTTTCTGTTCTTGCCCTGCCTCCATAGGGTAACATGAGCCCAGACCTGGCCTCTTCATGCAGGCTAGCTGTCTTGAGCTCTCATCCTTTCCTACAGGCCAGGAAGAATTTAGACTTTTAGATAAATTCATTTATTTCATTTTGGAAACCAATTGGTAGTAAGATAGAGATCTAAAAATGGGCCAAGTTTCACTTAGTTCTTGAGTCCAAATCATTTATTAATCCAGTCTTCCAGCAAGTTCCAAATTGGAGGTAATTAGCTGCTACTGCGGCCTAGTCAGTTCAGTCACATTTGATTCTGTGTGACCCCATGGGCTGTAGCCCACCAGGGTCCTCTGTCCATGGGATTCTCCAGGTAAGAATACTGGAGTGGGTTGCCATGCTCTCCTCTAGGGGATCTTCCTGACCCAGGTATGGACCTGTGTCTCTTAGGTCTCCTGCATTGCAGGATTCTTTACTACTAGTGCCACTGGGAAGACCAAATAGCTGTTACTTAATTTATAAAGAAGAGTTGGGAATTGTTTATCATTTTTATTTTCTTCTTGTGAGTATATCTGGCTTCCCTGACAGCATAATTCGTAAAGAATCTGCCTGCAATCAGGAAACCTGGATTCAGTTACTGGGTTAGGAAGATCTACTGGAGAAGGGATACCCACTCCAGCATTCTGGCTTGGAGAACTCCATGGACTGTATGGTCCATGGGGTCACAAAGAGCTGGACACGACTGAGCAACTTTCACACTGCGAGTAAATCTTTCTCAGGAACTTCATGGTGGCAAAGCAGTTAGGCAAAGATGGGGCTCAGTAATTCTAGCTTCCTTAGTTAAATATCACTTGATTATACCTCAGTTCAGTTCATTTCAGTCGCTCAGTCATGTCCGACTCTTTGCAACCCCATGAACTGCAGCACACCAGGCCTCCCTGTCCATCACCAACTCCCAGAGTCCACCCAAACCCATGTCCATCGAGTCGGGGATGCCATCCAACCACCTCATCGTCTGTTGTCCCCTTCTCCTCCTGCCCTCAATCTTTCCCAGCATCAGGGTTTTTTCAAATGAGTCAGCTCTTCACAATGGCATAGTTATTTCTATCTTCATCTTAGCTGCATTGTCATCTTTTTGATTATGACCCTGGAGCAAAAGGATCGAGTCTTTTTATCAACTTGTATATACAAATGATACTGGGATGGGATTATTTCCTTATCAAGTTAATGATATTAGTCATTGTAGACAGCTTTTGAGGTCCACAGAAGGAAGTAATTAAAATGTTAAAAGACAGTCCACACTTATCTTAACCCAAAGTAAGAAATGTCCCTTTAAGAGTTGTATATGACTTATAAACATCTCATACATTTGAACGAGGTTGTACAGTTTATGGTCCACCCAGTTTCCTGTTCATAACCACCCCAAACCCTATTATTTAACCCTCTTGCTCCTGACAATAAGTTGTCCTGAGCCACGACTGCCACCTAGTGTCAATTTGAGGAAGAGTTTGATCCAAAATAGATTTCTTGCATCATTTCTTTTATATTGATACATTCCACATTCTCGGTCTTTCCATATCTAGCTTCAGTTTATTTCATTTATGCAAATTATTATTATATAAACTGAAGTAAATGTGATATTAGGCTCTCAGTACTGTTCTGGAGCTAGACTTTCTAGGTTTACTTTTCTTTACCACTTACAGTTCTATGACCTTGAACAAGTTACTTAGATTTTTGTCCCTCAATTGTAAAAATGCAGTGATAATAACACCTGTCTAGTAAAGTTATTTTGAAGAGTTAGTTATATAATTTATATAAAAAGATAGCATTACTAGCTAGCATCCAGAAATTGAACAATAAGCTACAAGTGTTATGTGTACATATCCTTTTTAGTCAGCTTCTTTCTTCCCTTTTCTCTTCCAATTTTAACTGTTTTTCCATCTCCCTCAAATAAACCTAAATTATGTCTGATAAATACATTATTTTTACAAATAATTAGAGATGTGACTGTATCAAAGGAAAGGAGATTAATGTTTGACCATGAAATTACAGGTGTGTGACTAGCACAAATTATAATTCTCTTAGCAATACTCAAAAGAACCATTTAGAATTTCAGTAAATATCTTACTTGCTTCCTTTTTTAGTCCATGCAGGCTGTAATAATAACCTACCACAGACTAATGGCTTATGAACAAGAGAATTTGTTTTCCACAGTCAGGATCAAGTACTGGCTGATTCAGGGTCCGGTGAGAGCCAGTTTCCTAGTTCATAGTTCACTGTCCTCTTACAATGTCCCCAGTTGTGGCAGGAAAGAGAGAGATCTCTGAGGTCTCTTCTATAAGGGCACAAACCCAAATCCTGAGGACTCCACCCCATAACCTAATCACCTTCCAAAGGCCACCTCTTAATACTTAAAACCTCACTTTGGAGGTCAAAATTGCAACATATGAATTGAGTCTGTAGGGGAGAGGGGAGTGTAGGGAGACAAACATATAGCCCATAACTTTCCAAATTTTCTCTTTTAAAAGTAATCAGCTGTCAAGAAAATGTTTTCTTAAATATTTGATTCCAACTTCTCAAAGATTTAAAATTATTTGAATTACACAAAACACTAAAAGGACATTTTCTTTTCATAAATCTTTAAATCAGAAATAATGGAAAAGTTAATCCTGAGTCCTTTATCCCCCAGTTCTACAAGCCACCCTTGACATAAAGATTATTCCTTTTGATGTGTTCATTTTAGTATTTTCCCCTGCATTTTGCCATTGCTGACAGTCTTTAGAAATCCCTAATTGACTTGGAAAAGGTCAGCTTTCATTCCAATCCCTAAGAAAGGCAATGCCAAAGAATGCTCAAACTACAGCACAATTGCACTCATCTCACACGCTAGTAAAGTAATACTCAAAATTCTCCAAGCCAGGCTTCAAAAACACATGAACCATGAATTTCCAGATGTTCAAGCTGGTTTTAGAAAAGGCAGAGGAACCAGAGATCAAATTGCCAACATCTGCTGGATCATCAAAAGAGCAAGAGAATTCCAGAAAAACATCTATTTCTGCTTTATTGACTATGCCAAAGCCTTTGACTGTGTGGATCACAGTAAATTGTGGAAAATTCTTCAACAGAAGGGAATACCAGACCACCTGACCTGCCTCTTGAGAAATCTGTATGCAGGTTAGGAAGCAACAGTTAGAACTGGACATGGAACAATAGACTGGTTCCAAATAGGAAAAGGAGTACATCAAGGTGTATATTGTCATCCTGCTTATTTAACTTATATGCAGAGTACATCATGAGAAACACTGGGCCTGATGAAGCACAAGCTGGAATCAAGATTGCTGGGAGAAATATCAATAACCTCAGATATGCAGATGACACCACCCTTATGGCAGAAAGTGAAGAGGAGCTAAAGAGCCTGTTGATGAAAGTACAAGAGGAGAGTGAAAAAGTTGGCTTAAAGCTCAACATTCAGAAAACTAAGATCATGGCATGTAGTCCCATCACTTCATGGCAAATAGATGGGGAAACAGTGACAGGCTATTTTCCTGGGCTCCAAAAATCACTGCAGATTGTGACTGCAGCCATGAAATTAAAAAACCCTTACTCCTTGGAAGGAAAGTTATGACCAATCTAGATAGCTTATTAAAAAGCAGAGATATTACCTTGCCAACAAAGGTCTATCTAGTCAAGGCTATGGTTTTTCTAGTAGTCATGTATGGATGTGAGAGTTGGACTATAAAGAAAGCTGAGCACTGAAGAATTGATGCTTTTGAACTGTGGTGTTGGAGAAGACTCTTGAGAGTCCCTTGGACAGCAGTGAGATCCATCCAGTCCATCCTAAACAAGATCAGTCCTGAATGCCCATTGAAGGACTGATGTTGAAGCTGAAACTCCAGTACTTGTCCACCTGAGGCAAAGAGCTTTCTCACCTGAAAAGATCCTAATGCTGGGAGATTGAAGGTAGGAGAAGAAGGGGACAACGAAGGGTGAGATGGCTGGATGGCATCACCAGTTCAATGGACATGAGTTGGAGTGAACTCCAGGAGTTGTTCATGGACAGGGAGGCCTGGTGTGGCCACTGGGTCACAAAGAGTCGGACATGACTGAGCGACTAAACTGAACTGAACTGACTCAGGTGCTTCTTTTCTGATCATCCTCACACATTGTGTTCCATTCTCAGACCCTGTGCTCGGGGGATTACAAACATCTGCAAGGCTGGATGGGGGGTGTCTCTCTTGGCACTTGCACAGGCGGAGCCCAGGGTCCTTCGCTCCTCCACTCCTTGGTCCTGTTGAGAGCCTTCCTCTTTTTCAACTGAAGACCTTGGTCTTCTGGCTCCTTTCTCTCCGAACACACTTTCATTAGAATTGTGGGCAGAAAAATTGTCTCTTGGAGTACAAACCCAAATCTTTCTATCCTAGACATCAGTCAGGAGTTTCCTTGAATTTATATTTCTGTTTCCTAAAGCAGAAAATGTCCTTGGGGTTTGCGTAAGAGAAAGAGGAATATATAGAAACTGAAAGATTATTTTAAGATACTGTTTGTCACATAAGTATTTAAACATATAGATAAATATATGGTTTTATTTAGACTTAGCATTTCTCACTCAAATGTCATCACCCTGTAGATACTATTTTTCAGATTGTTCTTTTATTTAATAACCATATTATCATAAATTTAAAATATTTACTGAAGCATTAAAGGAAATCAACCCTGAATTTCATTGGAAGGACTATGCTGAAGCTGAAGCTCCAGTACTTTGGCCAACTGATGTGAAGACTGACTCATTGGAAAAGACCCTGATGCTGGGAAGGATTGAAGGCAGAGAAGGGGGGAGCAGAGGATAAGATGGTTAGATAGCATCTCCAACTCAGTGAATGTGAATATGAGTAAACTCCGGGAGATAGGGAAGGACAGGGAAGCCTGGTGCACTATAGTCCATGGGGTCAAAAAGAGTTGGACACAACTTCAGTTCAGTTCAGTTCAGTCGCTCAGTCGTGTCCAACTCTTTGCAACCCCATGAATCACAGCACATCAGGCCTCCCTGCCCATCACCAACTCCCAGAGTTCACTCAGACTCATGTCCATCGAGTCGGTGATGCCATCCAGCCATCTCATCCTCTGCCGTCCCCTTCTCCTCCTGACCCCAATCCCTCCCAGCATCAGGGTCTTTTCCAATGAGTCAAATCTTCGCATGAGGAGGCCAGAGTACTGGAGCTTCAGTTTTAGCATCATTCCTTCCAAAGAAATGCCAGGGTTGATGACACAACTTAGGGACTGAATAACAACTAATGGAGCTGTAAAGGAGTTCAAGAGTTAGGAAATAAGCACTAAAATCTTATTCTAAGCATGTCCTTTTCCAAGGTTCTTTAGTTACAGTGTGTCAGATTAAACTAATGTTTTCACCTTTGCTAGCTCTGTAAGTATGTATGGCGGTGAGGTTTTAGTCACTCAGTTGTGTCTGACTCTTCTACAACCCCATGGGCTGTAGCCTGCCAGGCTCCTCTGTCCATGGAATTCTCCAGACAAGAGTACTGTAGTGGGTTGCCATTTCCTCCTCCAGGGGAACTTCTCAACCCAGAGATCAAACTGGTGTCTCCTGCATTGGCAGGAGGACTCTTCACCATTGAGCCACCAGGGAACCCTGCATAAGCATGTACAAGTCAAGTCAAGTCAAGTTGCTCAGTCGTGTCCGACTCTTTGTGACCCCATGAACTGTAGCCTACCAGGCTCCTCCCATGAGATTTTCCAGGCAAGAGTACTAGAGTGGGTTGCCATTTCCTTCTCCAATAAGCATGTACATGTACATAAGCATGTACACCAACTTTCAAATTATTGACTTATAAATGAATTTCATCAAAATAATCTATTTATAAGGTAGGATATTCTGTATTTATATTAGAGGTTTGTTTTTTTAATCTAGTTGTTTTTACTTATTCCTAAAAATTAATTGCCTTTAAAACCTCTCCTGTGTTATAGTTTCCAAATTAACAACAAAACAAAACCTAAGAATACATGATCATATTTTAAATCTTTCATAAGTGAAGTGAAATATAGTTTGCTCTTTCTACACAAAAATGTATGTATAGTTTTTTAAAAGAGTTTTTGTCATTTTCTCTTATGGCAAATTGTATCTAAAGAATGTTGCCATACAGCATTAATTGCAAATCATATGACTATGCAGTCTAAGTCAAAGTGGACTTAAAGGCACAAATATAGTTCATGAACCAGTCAGAATATACATTTAATCTCGACTTCCTATGCTCAGTGGTGTAAGTAGCTAAAGAAAATTAATTATCATGGATAAATACTAAAGGAAAGTTTTGTTTAGTTTTAAGTAACACATAAAGCTTACCATGACATTGTATACGTTTAGGCTAATTCGTGTGTAATTAGTCACTCAGTCATGCATGACTGTTTGCTACCCCATGGACTGCAGCCCACCAGGGTCCTGTGTCCATGGCCTAATTCATAGACACATTCTTTTTTGCCTAAAGTAATTCACATTCTTTAAATTCACAGTATGTAGCTATACATTTGCATGAAGGCAGGCTAAGTCACTTCTGTTGTGACTGACTCTGTGCGACCCCATGGACTGTAGCCCGCCAGGCTCCTCTGTCCATGGGATTCTCCAGGCAAGAACACTGGAGTGGGGTGCCATGCTCTCCTACAGGGGATCTTCCCAACCCAGGGATTGAATCCACATCTCTTGAGTCTCTGGCATTGGCAGGTGGGTTCTTTACCCCTAGTGCCATCTGAGAAGCCCGTGTAGCTATATAAATAGTATTAATCACTTTCTACCATGTTGGGATTTCTTTTTGGAACATTATTTGGGAATGACATATAAATGCCTACACTTGTGAACTTGTCGAAGCAAAAAAATAAAAATCTTTAGAAATGTGATTCAAGACCACTTAATATTTTTTAAAGAAAAAGAAAGTATGAATCAAATGATTTTTAAAATTACATTGAAGTTGTAAAACTGGAGACAGGGAGGGACATTTTGTGGCAGCAACTTCTAAGCTGATAATGATAGTAAGCTGTGTTATCACTAATGAATCAGTACTTCACTATTCATTAGTTTTCTAATAAACACAATACTGGATATGAAATATAAAGAAGACTCAAAGGTTTGGATCCCACGCATTTCATAAAAGTCTTGGGCCATCTATCTGAGAGATGTTTGTGTAGAGCAGATTCACGGAAAGTCGTTTTAGACACATAGCCCACCCCTATACTATTCACATCTTTTTTTCCTGTTATTGGTGTGAGTAAGCATGAGTAGGGAGGAAGAGAGGAAAGCATGAAAGAAAGAAAGATATATTGCTTTGGGGGTTTTTGCTTTGTTTTTCTACTATTGTAGCACTGAAAATACCATCAGACTTAAACTGGGCAAGAAAGTTATTTTTAGGGTTGGCAGTAAATTCATCTGGAGTATGTAATCATTCACTTTTTTTTATTTTTATCTTTTATTCTTGGCACAGTTAACATTTTGCCAGCATCTCCTGATATGGACACAGGGTAAACACTTTCATGATCTCATTTTTGCAATTACTATCTCCTGTTCCCAGGTGAGTGGTTAAAAAAATGCATGCTGTGCGTTTGTGGATTCTGTCTCTCTCAAGGGCTAATTGGCTTACGCGCAGTTTTCTGTGGTTAGCCACTTAACTCTGAAGCTGTCTTTTACCTCATGATTCATGGCATCCTTCTCACTATATCAGGTCTTGGAGCAATTGTTCTGGTGTGGTTGAGCATGTAATTATCTTTTCATCATTTCTGTTTTTGTCTGCCATCCTGCACCCTTCTGGATTCACCCTTTTGGAAAGGTGGAAGGAAGAGTTACAAATAAATGTAAAAGTTGTATCTGCAATATAAGCTAAAGTAGAAATGCCTGGACATCCAAATATTAACTGATTTGGCTCTTCTGGAACTCTCAGATATCACATAAATGTGATGATGTAGAGAACTTCCGTTCACTCTTGTGGTTCTTCTTTTCTTATTTCCTTTCAGATCTCAAGGTAATTGTGAAATAATATGAGACCATGTATATCCATATACAATTTCAATTTAATTTTGACATTGTGCCAGTCACTATTTAGTGTTAATACACATACGTACACATGTAGGTACTAAAGAAGATAAAAATCTCATAGTCTTCACAGGGGAATATGCTGGTCAACATCATGAGAGTGCCTCTGATTGCTGGGGAGGATACCGGTATCTGCCCCTCCTTTTCTAAACAGATGTCTGCCTCATTTGGTTTCTGTGAGGATTAAATACAATTTGTTGTTTAGTGTCTTCAGTATAAACAGTACACAAACAGTGTCTTCAGTATAAATAGTACACAATTATATTACGTTATATAATTACAAATGATTCTATCAATGAATTACAAGGACTGAACCATAGAAATGTTTTGCAATGGAAAGATTTTTTGAGAGCCGTGATTGTCAAGAAAGTTTTTATGGCCTTTGGGATAAGCTTTAATTGGAGAACACCAGTGCTAGGGCAAAGGAGAATCAGGAGAAATTTAGGAAGTGATTTATCAGGAGAAACCAAAAAGATCCACTTCACAAGCATAAGGATGAAAGGTTGATGTGATGAGTGATGTGGCCTGAGATTGTATAAAACGCAGATGGAAAATGAAGAGTGTTGAATTTTGTATATTTGCCAGTTTCTAAATGTTTATTATAAACTTAGAAACTCTTTAGAAGGGGAAATCCATCCTTGTCTTTTTTTAGGAGAAACTAATATATTTAAACCAGAGACTCATGTTCCAGGATCCGAGGTAATTCTTATGGATTTTGATTGTTTGTATCTGGACAACAGCTAAGTTATCTCAACGATGTTTGCTAAGATGAGAACGGTTTTAAGAGAGTATCTAGCCCCTGGTTTCTCAGATGGTAAAGAATCTGCCTGCAATGCAGGAGACCTGGGTTCAGTCCAGGGAATCTTCCTAACTGGAGTGGCTACCTATTCCAGTATTCTAGTCTAGAGAATTCCAAGGATAGAGGAGCCTGGCGGGCTACAGTCCATGGGGTGGCAAAAAGTTGGACGAGAGTGAGCGACTAACACTTTTACTTTTCTTCACTAGCTATTTTAGAATACCAGCATTAAAAATAAAGGGAAAAGATGCTCTGAGGTAGAAGGAAGAGAATTAACAAGAAATTAGCATGCTGACTATTCACAGGTACATTTGGATCATCTCAGTGGAACCTAAAATAGAACGTGAGTTCTCTGCTAAGTCTGTACTATGTTGCACGGCTATTTTTGGTTCCTAATGGCCCACTCTCTTCTCAAGTTCAGTTTTTCTTTTAAAAAGAAAGTATCCTTATCCTCTCAAAATTTCTAAAAGATGGAAATTAGTAGCACCTATCTCTTCACTGTGTACACGTTGAATTCTATGGAGGAGATGGCATCCAGTAACTTTGTGTTGCTTGGGCACTGCCTGGCCAAAAGTTGATTTGCTGCTTACATCAGAATAGACCAGGACATACCTGGAAGTCTCCTTGCTGATTCAACAGTATACCTCACTAAATGGCAGGTTAGACAGGCCCATGTTTCTTTAAAGTACCAGCCATATATGTATCATTCTTTTCCTCTCTGAAACAGAGGACCCCTTGTATAAACGTGGGCCAAGTCCAAAGTTCATGTGATGGGTGTCTCCTGTTGTTCAGACATCTATTAGTTGAGCTAAGTTATCCTGGAAAAACATCTTAACCTCTATATTGTGTTTATGTCAGTTCTCTCCAGAGTAGATCAATGCATATTAAATGGCAAGTAGCTACATAATACGGAGAAAGCAATGGCACCCCACTCCAGTACTCTTGCCTGGAGAATCCCATGGACGGAGGAGCCTGGTAGGCTACAGTCCATGGGGTCGCTAAGAGTTGGTCGGACACGACTGAGCGACTTCACTTTCACTTTTCACTTTCATGCATTGGAGAAGGAAATGGCAACGCACTTCAGTGTTCTTGCCTGGAGAATCCCAGGGACGGGGGAGCCTGGTGGGCTGCCGTCTGTGGGGTCGCACAGAGTCAGACATGACTGACACGACTTAGCAGCAGCAGCTACATAATAAGATATGATTCTAAAATAATAAACTAGCTTACCTGCTCAAAACTCCTTCCAATCAATATGAAAAAAAGTCTGAAACTTATGCCCACTTCCAAATGAGGGCTTTAATTTTAGAAATCTGTAAAAATGTGTACATTGTTTATGAGTGTAACATGTCATCTCTAACGAGTTCAGCAGAATGCGTACTTAAGGGAAAGTCACCCTGAACAAGTTAGTTTTGCTGGGAGAGACAGAATGCTAGGAATCTAGAGTATGACAAACTATCCAAGGACTCTGAGGTAGACTTACAGTTCACTGCAGTCTCACAAATAAATAGGAAACCCCCTAAAGCACCTGGATGAGAAAAATAATAATAGAAGTGCATAGGATTTATTGAGATGATCTGTCCCTATTTTAAAAGTATATGTGGAACACATTTATGAATTATTATGTTGTCATTCCCAAGCCAGAGGTACTTTTGTATAAATTAGACTTATTTTGTATAAGTCCACTAAAGTAGACACCAAGTGCTATAAGATCCTATGAATACTATTGAAAATACATCCAAAGGATTTTTAGATTTCAAAGTAACAATGCACAAATCTGGAAAAAATATCTTATATCTATCCTTAGGAATACTTTTAGCTATTAAAAAAGGCATATGTTTAGCTGGATAATTTAATATGATTGAAGCTACAAAAAGTTCTAATGGACTAATTAATCAATAAAGAGTATAAGTTTTCACTTCTCTCAGTATTCAATTATTGTCAATAAAATGAGTAGCAGAAGATATCCAAATTTTCTTTCTGCTTGTCTAAATACAAATCAATGTAGTTTTATTTTACTTTAGAGGAAAACAGCTTCTTACTTTCAGCAATTTATCCAGCAGAGAGTTTACATAAAGAATTTATTTTTTTATTAATAAGCTAATTAGTAGTAAATGTCTATTTAGTGACAATTTCTGATAATCTTAAAGGAAATAAAATATATATGTTTATTTAAGTCATCACAGGACACAAAGACATAAATTAAATATAACAGTAATAAACACTTAAAAAGTAATAATGTTGCCAAAATAAATTTTGTTGAAGGTTCTATCACACCATAGTCAGAGACTTTCCCTACTTAAGGGTAGAAAATATTTTTATGGATGCCAACCAATACTCACAGCTAACCTCATCACATATTTTTAAATCTAGTATCAAATGAAACAGAAAAAGATCTTTAACTCACTCATTATAAATCCCTATGATTTTCACTAATGCATTTTGTTTGAAAAATGAAGATAGGTGGGGAAGTGTAGCTTCAACTCATCAGAGGGGATTGGTGGAACTTGCCAAAATTTCAAGAGTTGTTTGACCTACAGTATGATGTTCTAAAACCAGACAAAGTTGGACAGACTTAAAAATCCAAAGAAAGCACATGCAAATTAGAGGCTTCCAAATGTTATAAACTTAGCCAAAGAACTTGCTGAGGGTTACATAACTGGTGTCTTGTATTTTAGTCTACCAAGTGTGGAAAGATTCTCTGGGATATCTCTTTCTCTTCCTGTATTAATGTTGAATGAAATTAGAGATCTTTAGTTTTTTCTCTTGAGGGAATGTGGCAACGTTGATAATCTTGCATTAAATCTTATATTTTAAGCCTGAGTGGTAACACTTTAAGTTCTAGTCGTAGCCCCCAATGAGCTAGAGTATGTTCAAGTTTGTAGAACACAAGGATTCTTGGAATGTTAAAAAAAACTCTGCTAACGTTGTTAAAATATTATCTGGCTCGTGTTTGGCTTGGCATAAACTGACACACCAGCACTTCACTTCTTACAGTGTACCTGTGTGAGAGAATCACAGACCATATATATGCAACCTGACAGAATGACAAATTCAGTTACTGTCAGGGTTTAGTCTAAGCCAAGTGCATCCTTCTCTGACTTCTTTGGTGCACTTTCCACTATTTAAAATGACTTCTATCATGTATTATTTTTAACTGTGGCAAGGAGAACACCGTGAAATATATGAATAGAATTTATGTAACAAGTCTTTCCATCATATATACCTTGTTTTATAGATATTAAAACAAGACATAACATTTTAATTGATTGAAAGAAAATTATGATACAGAGAAGCTTCATGTGGAAAATTTAGAAATGACACTTTATATACTTGTATATGGAGAAAGCAATGGCACCCCACTCCAGTACTCTTGCCTGGAAAATCCCATGGACAGAGGAGCCTGGTAAGCTATATTTATATGACCTTATTTATATGTTCAATTTAAAATATTAATAAAATAACTAGTTAAATTTGCATTTCTCTAATAATTAATGATGTTGAAAAATGGTACAGGTGAATCTGTTTACAAAGTAGACATAGAGAACAAACGTCTGAGCACCAGAGAGGAAAGGGGCAGAGAGTGGGATGAATTGGGATATTGGGATTGACACATAACATTCCTATGCATAAAATAGGTAATTAATGAGAACTTACTGAATGACACATGGAGCAAAAAGGAAAAATTATATGTCCTAATCTGTTTGTAGGACATATATTAACCTTAAAATACAGTTCAATATACAGTAAGCACAGACATATACTGTTTGATTCCATTTACACAAGGTGCAGAGAATAGTGAAATTCATAGAGTCAGAAAGTACACGGGCCTTTATAGATACCTGAGGTCAGGGGTTGGGGAGGTGGGGAAGGAAAATGGGGAGTTTGTGTTTAAAGGGTACAGAGTTTCAGTTTAGGGAGGTAAAAAATTGGGGAGATGGATGATGGTAAGCTGCTCAGCAATGTGAATGTACTTACTGTCACTGAATTGTACAGTTAAATATGGTAAAATAATATGTTTTATATCACATGACTTTTACCACAATAAAAAATTTTAAAAGGAATAATTATATTTCCATTTCATATGATGACAGATAAAGTGACCCTACCTTTTTTTTTAGGTAACATCTTGTTTTAACTATTTTTCCAGTATGTATAAGTTTTTCAGGAAAGAAATCAGTATCTTTTCCCTTTTGAGTGTTAATTTTGAGAAAACATATTAAATTTGACTCAAAATCCTATTGCTTGAAATGCACAATTTCTGTGTATTTTGGCTCAGATTGTCTTTCACAATATACATTTGAATGTAATATATTAATCAACTTTATTGCTGGAAAGCCTGATTTTTCTTCAGAGTGATGTTTACTACCCTTTGCCTCGGTCTGATTTTACAGGAGAGTCCAGTCAACTTTAATTTGTGTTATTTTAACATTTTACTACAGTTCTCACTCCTTTTGAGAAGAATTTATTCCTTTTTCAAAAGGTACAGGATTCCTTTACAACTTCTTTCTAAAAGAAAAATAAGTCAGGTTGTAGTTAATTCCCTTAGAGATAGTTTATGAAATTAATGCTGACTCTGTCCCTTACTATGGTTTGTGAGGCCTTAAAATGTAATTTAAGAGGTGAGATTATAAGCACTTCCTCATTCAGGAAAAAGCAAGAGGAAGAAAACTCCTCTCAGGAAATATAAAAGCCTTAGAAGAATTTTGTACACATTGTGAATGGAGAGGGTGGATCATGCGTGAGCTGTGTTCTGTCAAAATAGATGGTGGCACTTTGTTAGCTTATAAATTCAAATGTGGTCTCACAAGCTCAGGTCAATTTAAATTATGAGGAATCTTCACAAAGCACCATTTAGTTCATACTCACTGTGACCAGGAGACCCTATTAAGCAACAAGGTACCTCTCAGCGGGAGACCAAAGTTCAGGATTGTAACCCTTCATTAGTAAAAAGAGGGAAGACTAAGAATGCTACTGCTGCTGCTAAGTCACTTCAGTCGTGTCCAACTCTGTGCAACCCCAGAGATGGCAGCCCACCAGGCTCCCCCGTCCCTGGGATTCTCCAGGCAAGAACACTGGAGTGGGTTGCCATTTCCTTCTCCAATGCGTGAAAGTGAAAAGTGAAAGTGAAGTCGCTCAGTCGTCTCCAACTCCCAGCAACCCCATGAATAGAATAAGGGAAAGAACTGGACTTGCAGGTAGGAAGTCCCTTCCAGTTAAGAGACCTTGTGATCATATCACATCACTTCGGCCAAGCCTGGGTTTCCTTAGTGATAAACTATGTTCCCAAACTCATGTGGCAGGCAGTGTTAGTTTTCTTCCGCATCTCAGATTTGTTCCTAGTCTCTGATAGCTATCTGTGTCTTTGGCCAAGTTTTAGCATGGGTTTTACCTCTCTCACTTGTAATAATTGAGGATATAGAAAAGCTGATTTAAAGGTGACTTCCAATTCATACAGTTCTCTAAGAAACTTGAAATAGCAGGGCAACATTGGAAAATAAAATTATAAAAGCAAATACAAGTGATCAAAAACACAGTATTAAACATAGTAAAGAATCTTTCATGATTTTTAAATTAGTTTTTCAGCTTTGAAACCAAAAGAAGCTAATAAGTTGTATTTTTCTTTAACTGGTTTCAAAACTGATCTTTATGCAATTAAAGGAAAACCAAGTTAATGAACCAACATGGTGTGACTTTATAGAGACAGATTACAGGCTCACCTTGGAGATATGGCAGATTTAGTTTCAGACTACTGCAGTAAAGAATATCATAATAAAACAATTACCTCCAGACAATTCCAATAGTAACATCAAGGATCACTGATCACAGATCACCATATCAAATATAATAATAATGAAAAAGTTTGAAATATTGCAAGAATTACCAAAATATGACTCAGAGAAACAAAATGAGCAAATGCTGTTGGAAAAACAGAGCCAATAGACTTACTCCACATACAGTTGTCACAAACCTTCAGTTTTTAAACTACACAGTATCTGTGAAGCACAATAAAGTGAGATATGCCTGTATTTGACTCTGGACATCACCTAGCACTTATGACAACGCCAAAGCCATACTTTCCAGAGCAGACCTGATTAGTCGATTCAAACGCTGAGTTCAGATTTGAATTTAGAATTACCATATGACTCTGTTAATCATTTTACTGATTTAACCACACTGTTCCTTTAAATTTCATTGAGTAGCCTGAGGCTCAGATAGATAAGACTCTAGCCCCAAACCAAGCATTCAGTTCCGTTCAGTCGCTCAGTCGGTGTCCGACTCTTTGCGACCCCATGAATCGCAGCACACCAGGCCTCCCTGTCCATCACCAACTCCCGGAGTTCACCCAGACTCACGTCCATTGAGTCCATGATGCCATCCAGCCATCTCATCCTCAGTCGTCTCCTTCTTCTCCTGCCCCCAATCCCTCCCAGCATCAGGGTCTTTTCCAATGAGTCAACTCTTCACATAAGGTGGCCAAAGTATTGGAGCTTCAGCTTTAGCATCATTTCTTCCAAAGAAATCCCAGGGTTGATCTTCCTCAGAATGGACTGGTTGGATCTCCTTGCAGTCCAAGGGACTCTCAAGAGTCTGCTCCAACACCACAGTTCAAAAGCATCAATTCTTCTCGCTCAGCCTTCTTCACAGTCCAACTCTCACATCCATACATGACCACAGGAAAAACCATAGCCTTGACTAGACGGACCTTAGTCGGCAAAGTAATGTCTCTGCTTTTGAATATACTATCTAGGTTGGTCATAACTTTTCTTCCAAGGAGTAAGCGCCTTTTAATTTCATGACTGCAGTCACCATCTGCAGTGATTTTGGAGCCCAGAAAAATAAAGTCTGACACTATTTCTACTGTTTCCCCATCTATTTCCCATGAAGTGATGGGGCCAGATGCCATGATCTTCGTTTTCTGAATGTTGAGCTTTAAGCCAACTTTTTCACTCTCCTCTTTCACTTTCAACAAGAGGCTTTTTAGCTCCTCTTCACTTTCTGCCATAAGGGTGGTATCATCTGCATATCTGAGGCATTAGCAGGTCTTTTAGTCAGTTTCTGCCTAAGACCTGAAATTCTCTGCCTCCAAGACCTGAAATATACTGCTTGTATTGCTCTCCCCACTGTAAGAACAAGAAAGCTTGAAAGAAGATAAATCCAAACTGAACATCATTTATTTTATTTGCAGTGCTTATTAAATATTTGCAATTTGATAGACAGTGTTCTAAAATGAAGAGAATATAATGGTCAATAAAACAGAAAAAATATACATACTTGTGGGAGACAGATAGTAAATGGGATCACTAAGTAAAATATTAAATATGTTGATAATGTGACAGAGAAAAAATAAGATAAGGAAAGTTCACTCAGTCGTATCCAACTCTCTGCAACCACATGGACTACAGCACACCAGCCTTTCCTGTCCATCACCAGCTTCTGGAGCTTGATCAAACTCATGTCCATCGAGCTGGTGATGCCATCAAACCACCTCATCCTCTGGCATCCCCTTCTCCTCCCATCTTAAATCTTCCCCAGCACCAGGTTCTTCTCCAGTGAGCCCGTTCTTCGCATTAGGTGGAAAAGTGTTGGAGTTTCAGACACAGCATCAGTCCTTTCAATGAAAATTTATAACTGATCTCCTTTAGGATTGCTGGTTGGATCTCCTTGCAGTCCAAGGGACTCTCAAGAGTCTTCTCCAACACCACAGTTAAAAAGTATCAATTCTTTGCTGCTTAGATTTCTTTATGGCCCAACTATCACATCCATACATGACTACTGGAAAACCCATAGTTTTGACTAGATGGACATCTGTTGGCAAAGTAATGTCTCTGCTTTTTAATATGCTGTCTAGCTTGGTCATAGCTTTTCTTCCAAGGATCAAGTGTCTTTTAATTTCATGGCTGCAATCACCATCTGCAATGATTTTAGAGCCAGAGAAAATAAAAGTCTGTCACTTTTTTTTCCCATTATTTCCCCATCTATTTGCCATGAAGTGATGGGACTGGATGCCATGTTGACTTTTAAGCCAGATTTTTCCCTCTCCTTTCATCTTCATCAAGAGGCTCTTTAGTTCTTCTTCACTTTCTGCCATAAGGGTGGTGTCATCTGAATATCTGAGATTATTAATATTTCTCCCAGCAATTTTGATTCCAGCTTGTGCTTCATCCAGCCCTGTATTTCTCAAGATGTACTCTGCATATAAGCTAAATAAACAGGGTGACAATATACAACCTTGACAATGTCCTTTCCCAATTTGGAACCAGTCTGCTCTTCCATGTCCAGTTCTAACTGTTACTTCTTGATCTACATACAGATTTCTCAGGAGGCAGGTCAGGTGGTCTGGTATTCCAATCTCTTTAAGAATTTTCCACAGTTTGTTGTGATCCACACAGTCAAAGGCTTTGGCATAGTCAATAAAGCAGAAGTAGATGCTTTTCTGGAACTCTCTTGCTTTTCTATGATCCGATGGATGTTGGCAATTTGACCTCTTGCTCCTCTGCCTTTTCTAAATCCAGCTTGCAACATCTGGAAGTTCTCGGTTCACATATTATTAAAGCCTCGATTGGAGAATTTTGAGTATTACTTTTCTAGCATGTGAGATGAGTGTAATTGTGTGGTAGTCTGAACATTTTTGGCATTGTCTTTCTTTGGTATTGGAATGAAAACTGACCTTTCCAGTCCTCTGGCCACAGATGAGTTTTCCAAATTTGCTGGCATATTGTGTGCAGCACTTTCACAGCATCATTTTAGGATTTGAAATAGCTCAGCTGGAATTCTATCACCTCTCTAGCTTTGTTTATAGTGATGCTTCCTTAGGCCCACTTGACCTTGCACTCCAGGATTCCTGGCTCTAGGTGAGTGATCACACCATTGTGGTTATCTGGGTCATGAAGATCTTTTTTGTATATTTTTTCTTTGTATTCTTGCCACCTCTTCTTAATGTCATCTGCTTCTGTTAGGTCCATACCATCTCTGTCCTTTATTGTGCCCATCTTTGCATGAAATATTCCCTTGGTATCTCTAATTTTCTTGAAGAGATCTCTAGTTTTTTCCATTCTATTGTGTCCCCCTGTTTCTTTGCATTGATCACCAAGGAAGGCTTTCTTATCTCTCCTTGCTAGTCTTTGGAACTCTACATTAAAATGTTTATATCTTTCCTTTTCTCCTTTGCCTTTAACTTCTCTTCTTTTCTCAGCTATTTGTAAGGCCTCCTCAGACACCCATGTTGCCTTTTTGCATTTCTTTTTCTTGGGGATGGGCTTGATCACTGCCTTCTGTACAATTTCACAAACCTCTTTCTGTAATTCTTCAGGCACTCTGTCTCCTCAGATTTGATCCCTTGAATCTATTTATCACTTCCATTGTATAATCATGTGGGACTTGACTTATGTCATACCTGGATGGTCTGGTGGTTTCCCCTACTTTCTTGAATTTAAGTCTGAATTTTGCAGTAAGGAGTTCATGATCAGAGCCACAGTCAGCTCCCAGTCTTGTGTTTGCTGACTGTATAGAGCTTCTTCATATTCAGCTGCAAGGAATATAATCAATCTGACTTTGATACTAAACATCTGGTGGGGTCCATGTGTAGAGTCATCTCTTGTGTTGTTAGAAGAGGCTGTTTGCTATGACCGGTGCATTCTCTTGGCAAAACTGTTAGCTTTTGCCCTGCTCCATTTCATTTTTCAAGGCCAAACTTCCCATTACACCAGGAATCTCTTGACCTCCTAATATTGTGTTTCAGTCCCCTATCATGAAAAGGACATCTTTTTTGAGTGCTAGTTCTAAAAAGCCTTGTAGGTCATGATAGAACCATTTAACTTCAGTGTCTTCAGCATTAGTGGTTCGGTCATAAACTTGGATTACTGTGATATAGAATGTTTTGCCTTGGAAATGACCAGAGATCATTTTGTGTCATTTTTGAGATTGCATCCAAGTACTGAACTTCAGACGCTTTTGTTGACTATGATGGCTACTCCGTTTGTTCTAAGGAATTCTTGCCCACAGTGGTAGATATAATGGTCATCTGAATTAAATTTGCCCATTCTGGTCCTTTTTAGTTCACTGATTCCTAAAATGTCAATATTCACTCTTGCCATCTCCTGTTTGGCCACTTCCAATTTACCTTGATTCATGCACCTAACATTCCAGGTTCCTATGCAATATTGCTCTTTACAGCATCAGACTTTACCTCCATCATCAGTCACATCCACAACTGGGTGTTATTTTTGTTTTCGCTCCATCTCTTCTCCATCTCCATTTTAGTTTCTGGAGTTATTTCTCTACTCTTCTCCAGTAGCATAGTGGCCACCTACTGACCTGGGGAGCTCATCTTTCAGTGTCATATCTTTTTGCCTTTTCATACTGTTCATGGGGTTCTCAAGGCAAGAATACTGAAGTGGTTTACCATTCCTTTCTCCAGTGGACTATGTTTTGTCAGAACTCTCTACCATGATGCATCCGTTTCCGGTGGCCCTACATGGCATGGCTCATAGTTTCATTGAGTTAGACAAGGCTTGGTTCATGTGATCAGCTTGGTTAGTTTTCTGTGATTATGGTTTTCGTTCTGTCTGCTCTCTGATGAGTAAAGATAAGAAGCTTATGGAAGCTTCCTGATGGGAGAGACTGACTGTGGGAAAAACTGGGTCTTGTTCTGATGGGCAGGGCCATGATCAGCAAATATTTAATCCAATTTTCCACTTGATGCTGGGGCTGTGTTTGTCCCTGTTGTTTGGCCTAAACTGTTGACCCAAGCCTCCACATGAGGCTCCTGTACACTCACAGGCAAGTCTGACTCAGTCTCTTGTGGGACACTGCTCCTTTCTCTTGGCTCCTGGTGTGCACAAGGTTTTGTTTGTGCCTTCCCCGAGTCTGTTTCCCAAGTCCTGTGGAAATTCTGTAATCAAATCCCACTGGCCTCCAACATCAAATTCCCTTGAGGTTCTCAGTCCCTTTGAAGGATTCCCGTGTTGGGAAATCTGTTGTGGGTACTAGGGCTTTCTTTACAGTGCACGACTTTCTTTGGCATAATCGTTCTGCAGTTTGTGGGTCATTTGCTCAGTGCCTCTATGGTGGGTAATGCTGTGTGACTCAGGTCTGCTGCAACCAGAGACTCTGTCCCCATGGCAGGCCATTGCTGACCCATGCCTCCACAGGAGACACTCAAACACTCAAGATAGAGAACTATATATTAGAAAGTCAGGCGGAGATCTTCTCATGAGATGATGATATTTAAAGGAAGAATAATTGAAAGAAGGAAGGAAAGAGAGGAAAATTCATTTCACACAGAAAGTCTGTCACAGAGGCTGAGGGCACTGAAGTAGTGAGCCAAGTGATATGGTAGTGGGAGGTAGATTCTGAGAGAAAGGACGCTGAAGAGAGCAGATGGAATAGTCTTGTAGGATAGAGGAAAGACTTTGTATTTTGAACAAGATGGGTAGATTGAAGGGCTTTGACAAAAGAGTGCAAGATATGGTTTTGTGTGTTGAATTGTTGACTACTTTTCTGGTGAGAAAGAATTAGAGATATATATTTCTACTTAAATTAGCTATAGAGAAGTATACTGCTTAGGACTAAATTGTGTACCCAACCCCACAAAAAAAAAATTCTGTATATTGAAATCCTAAGCCCCTGAGAAGGTGACTGTATTTGGAAATGGGGTCTTTAAAGAAGTGATTAAAGTAAAATCAGGCCATTAGAGTGGACCCTAATCCAGTGTGGGGCTTCCCAGGTGGTAAAGAACTGCCTGCCAATGCAGGAGACATAGAGACGCAGGTTTGATCTCTGGGTTGGGAAGATCCCTTGGAGAAGGTCATGGGAACCCAATCCAGTATTCTTGCCTGGAGAATCCCATGGACAGACGAACAGTCCATGGGGTCTCAAAAAGTCAGGAACAACTGAAGTGACTTAACATGCAATCCAGTGTGACTGGTATCCTTATAAGAAGAGCTTAGGGTACAAATACAGGAAGGGAGTGCACAGAGGAAAGGCCATTCATAGAGACAATGAGACGGCAGCTATCGGCCAGCCAAGGAGGGAGGCATCTGAAGAAACCAGATCTGCCAACACTTTGATCTTTATTTCTAGCCTCCAGAAGTGTGAGCAAACAAATATGTCATATGAAGACTACCCAGTCTGTGTTATTTTGTAATGGCAGCCCTAGCAAACAAATTTGTATGGCCTATACAGTCCATGGAACTCTCTAGGCCAGAATTCTGGAGTGGGTAACCTTTCCCTTCTCCAGGGGATCTTCCCAACCCAGGGATCAAACCCAGGTCTCCCACATTGTAGGCGGATTCTTTACCAGCTGAGCCACAAGGGAAGCCCTGTGGAAGTGGGTAGGCTATTCTTTCTCCAGCGGATCTTCTCGAGCCAGGAATTGAACTGTGGCTTAGATGGTAAAGTGTCTGCCTGCACTGCAGGAGACCTGGGTCTGATCCCTGGGTTAGGAAGATCCCCTGGAGAAGGAAATGGCAACCCACTCCAGTAGTCTTGCCTGGAAAATTCCATGGATTGAGGAGCCTGGTAGGCTACCATCCATGGGATCACAAAAAGTCGGACACGACTGAGGGACTTCACTTTCACTTTCTAATGCATTACAGGTGGATTCTGTACCAACTGAGCTATAAGGGAAGCCCAAGGCAGCAAAAAAGTTGCCCAACATGTGGCTCGAACCCACGACCCTGAGATTAAGAGTCTTGCGCTCTACTGACTGGGCTACCTGGGTGTGACTTACTGAAACGTATAGTCAAATGCACATTTTCTTTGACAAGGAAAGAGCATATTTTTCAAATGATATTAAATATACAGTGGCAACCGAAGTGTTTTTCCTCCTATTCTTTTTATGTAAAGGTAAATATCTTTAATATATAATACTAAATACAGGGGACTTCTCTGACTGTCCAGTGGTTGGGACTTCATCTTCTAAAGCAGGGGGTGATCCTTAGTCAGGAAGCTTAGATCCCACAGGCCCTGTAGCCAAAAGACCAAAATATAAAACAGAAGCAATACTGTAGCAAATTCAATAAAGATTTTCAAAATCATCCACATTAAAAATCTTTTAAAAAATATTTAATACAAATAGCTGGGCAGACTATATCCTACCTCACTGTGGCAATTGGAGACCACTCAGTTCTTCAGCTTATTTTGCACATGCATCATTTTAAAAAGAACTGAGTCACCTAAATATGCCAACAAAGCCTATCTATAAGGCAGTTATCGTAAACCACCAAAGTTTTTATTAATCATTTTCTTGCAAAGTCAAAAGAAAATTCTAATTTACAAACTTTTAAATAATGCTTGGCATTTGTTTACTTATGTATATTTTAAAAAGGGTTAGAATTGAGTTTGGTCAAGATAGAAAGTTGCTAAATAATTCACTTTTTTAATGGCTAATTTTATTACATAAACTTCTCAATTCTCAAAGTCTCACTCTCTCTCTCTCTCTCTCTCTCTCTCTCTCTTTTTTTTTTTGGTCCTGAAATCTTAGGAATAAGAAAAAGTATAAACTGGCATTTAAAAAGTATAAAGTATAGCATTTCCCTGACTGAAGCAAAGAAAAAAAAAAGTAAATAAAGCAAATAAATACAGAGAATGTATGGGTTGAGTCATTGGGGGAGGAAGATTAGTATCTGTCTCTTTAGGCTCCTCACTTACACCACACACATACACACCCATGGAAACATGACCTTTACTAGGGTAGTCAGAGAAAATACAGGACACTTGGCTAAATTTGAATTCAGATCCACAACAAAGAATCATCTCAAATATCAGATATATTTGTATTGTTAAATCTGGCAACCCTTCCCTACAAGCCTCACCTCAGTGTTGTGCTGAAATTGGTCTATTCAAGCTCAAAAGATTTGATCTTTAACTTTTCTGGAAGTTTGTAGTCTGGTTGACATCAAGGTGCTGGTTTGAAATTGGCCAGAGTAGGACTATTCAGTTCAGTTCACTCGCTCAGTCGTGTCTGACTCTTTGCAACCCCATGAATCGCAGCACACCATGCCTCCCTGTCCATTACCAACTCCCAGAGTTCACCCAAACTCATGTTTATCGAGTCAGTGATGCCATCCAGCCATCTCATCCTCTGTTGTGCACTTCTCCTCCTGCCCCCAATCCCTCCCAGCATCAGGGTTTTTCCAATGAGTCAACTCTTCACATGAGGTGGTGAAAGTATTGGAGTTTCAGCCTCAGCATCAGTCCTTCCAATGAACACCCAGAGCTGGTCTCCTTTAGGATGGACTAGTTGGATCTCCTTGCAGTCCAAGGGACTCTCAAGAGTCTTCTCCAACACCACAGTTCAAAAGCATAAATTCTTCAGCGCTCAGCTTTCTTCCCAGTCCATCTCTCACATCCGTACGTGACCACTGGAAAAACCATTGCCTGACTAGACAGACCTTTGTTGGCAAAGTAATATCTCTGCTTTTTAACATGCTATCTAGGTTTGTCATAACTATCCTTCCAAGGAGTAAGCGTCATTTAATTTCATGGCTGCAGTCACCATCTGCAGTGATTTTGGAGCCCAAAAAAATAAAGTCTGACACTGTTTCCACTGTTTCCCCATCTATTTGCCATGAAGTGATGGGACCAGATGCCATGATCTTAGTTTTCTGAATGTTGAGCTTTAAACCAACTTTTTCACTCTCCTCTTTCACTTTCTGCCATAAGGGTGGTATCATCTGCATATCTGAGGTTATTGAGATTTCTCCTGGTAATCTTGATTCCAGCTTGTGATCCTTCCAGCCCAGCATTTCTCATTATGTACTCTGCATAGAAGTTAAATAAGCAGGGTGACAATATACAGCCTGATGTACTCCTTTTCCTATTTGGAACCAGTCTGTTGTTCCATGTCCAGTTCTAACTGTTGCTTCCTGACCTGCATACAGGTTCTCAAGAAGCAGGTCAGGTGGTCTGATATTCCCATCTCCTTCAGAATTTTCCACAGTTTATTGTGATCCACACAGTCCAAGGCTTTGGCATAGCCAATAAAGCAAAATAGATGTTTTTCTGGAACTCTCTTGTTTTTTTGACAATCCAGCAGATGTTGGTAATTTGATCTCTGGTTCCTCTGCCTTAAATATTAACAGCACAGATATTGGCACAATTTAAAAAGCAAGGCTTTTCTGTTTGGAAAGCTGGTTGCTGAGCCATGTACCCAATCACATGGCTTTCCCTGAATAAGGAGGTTGTTCAGAGCATCTTAAATGATTAATATTTCTTTATAGGAATAAAGATGCCTTACAATTGCAAAATATTTTGCAATTTCCAAAACCATTTCACATACATTATTTCAGTGAATCTTTACAATCTCACGTTTGTTCTTAAGTAATGGATGGGAAGAAAGGAAGCTTCAGGGAGATGATATAACTTCCTTGAGGCAAGCAATTGGTTAAGAATCAAAATGGTGAAGAAAGGAAGGATGTATTTAGAGAGTCTAAAAAAACACCACAAATAACTTAATGCAAATGGGAAAATGTGTCTGAATAGTGGAGAGTAACCTCTTTACCAAGGGGTCAAATGGTGGGAGAACCTGACGTGTGTCAGTCCTGATGTGATGCATCATGAAATACGCAACATCAGTGACAATGTAGCCTTGCCAAAAATATTTACCCTGAATCTCATCAATTAGACCTAAATTTCAATTTAGAAGAAATACAAGAGATAGAGGGATGTGTTAAACTACACAAGGAGCAAGCAATTAAATAAATTCAGAATGTGGAACATTTTATGAGAACACTGACCTGGGCTTTTTTTTAAAAATGTAATTAAAAAAAGACGGGTATGTGGAGGCAACTTTCTAAAAGAAACTAAAAAGATGTACCAGCACAACAACATAAGAAATAGAATTCTTCTTGAGGAAGAAAGAAAGGACTAGAAACACATCCATGGCATAAGTGGGGAAATTTGAATGTGGACTGAAGATTTAATGATAACAAGTCATTTTTGTTAATTTTCATAGGTTTGTGATTAGTATTGTACTTATGTAACACAACGTCCTCATTTTGAAAAATTTAAGGGTGAAAATAAATACTATCTAAAATTTATGTTTTAAACATTTCAGAATAAATGTGTGTATCCATAGAGAGTAAGATATAAAACAAATATAGTAGATGGTTAATTGTTGAATTTCTATGGCATAAATAGTGTTCATTGTACTAGTGCTTCAACTTTTCTGTTTATTTGAATATTTCACAACAGAAAAAAATTGAAGATATAAAAGAGAAAATTAGCTGTGAACATTGAAAATGCTCAAAGAAAGCAGACTTACGTACATATGGAGAGGTGGTGGTTTAAGAAGAAAGAGTTGTTGTTCAGTCGCTAAGTCATGATTCTTTGGGACCCCATAGGCTGCAGCAAGCCAGGCCTCCCTGTCCCTTACCATCTCCCGGAGTTCCTTAAGAAGGAAAAAAAGAAGTTACTAAAAGTTTTCCAAGGATTGGCCTTTAGTCATGGGATTGGTCCTTGGAGACAAACCAAAGTGACATTTAAAACTTTTTCTTTTTTTCACTAGTAAATACATGCCCATAAAAACTAAATAAAAATGTTCTCAAGTCATCCAGAATTTTAAAGTGATTTATGATCCTTGCTACCTCACTGATCACGTAGAAGATATGAAGCTCTGAGATTACATTTGAGTTAAACCTCCTTTATGTTCCTCAACTAACCCAGAGTTTTTCTGCTTTCTTTTTTCTCCTCAAGCTGCATGTATATTCCAGGAACTCTTGAAATAGCAGTCAGTTCTTAAATCAGAAAAGAATCCGGATTTAGTTCCTCCATGTATTGAGATACACACCATCTCAGGCTGTGCTTGGTTCTGTGCCCACACTAGTTACTATTTTGATATCTTTCAACTTGTC
>SJXQ01008647.1:48293-204213 GCA_006408695.1 Aepyceros melampus
CCCCCCCCCCCCCCCGCAAAAAAAAAAAAATCTAATCATTTTTGTTCCAGTGCTGTGTTGAGTTGAAGTCAGAACTCTGGGTTCTTGCTACCTTATTTGCACAAGACTCAGTCCCCAGGGTGTGAATTCTTTTATTACCCCTTGGCCACTTTCTGGCTAGTGGTCTATATGAAATATAGGGCATAGGCCTTTTAAGGATATGATGCTGTGTAAACTCTCTAGCATCTTCTTCTCTCTCTTTCTTTCCACCCTTCCCCAGTGAGGAAAAACTTGATCCAGTTTTGGAGATAAGAAAAAAATCAATCAGACTGCTTAAAGTATCCCCCTAAATCTTGTATGTATTCCTCAAAGTCTGGGCAGTGAAAACTTAGAAGTAAATATTTACTTTTGTTCTCTGGATTCTACTGGATCATCACTGCCCTGAGATTAAGCATAGTCAGTCCCAGATGATACCTTAACTATTGAAGGAAGACAACTTAATAGGAGCATAAGAATACAAAGCCCTTTGTTTTACATATCAACGCAATACCCAGTACATTTATAAAAACATCACCATGTACTTATCCACCATTCTGCCAGGACACCACCCTTCCACAAACACTTTGTAAATCAGAATATATGATCATTTTTTATATCAAAGTGTCTTGAATTAGCTCATGTATTTTTTACAAGCAAAATGAATTCTCTAACAGAGTGCAACATACTTTGAGCCAATATGTAATTTAAGTTTTTCTTGCACTTAATTACAAAAGTAAGAAAAAACAGGTATAATTAATTTGATAAATTTTAACTCAGTATGTCCAAAATATTACCATTTCAATACATAATCAACATCAAAACATTAATATGTTACATTCTCTTTTTCCATGATGAGAAACTCAGCAAATGTTTTATACATATAGTATATTTCAATGTCGGAGAAGGCAATGGCATCCCACTCCAGTACTCTTGCCTGGAAAATCCCATGGACAGAGGAGCCTGGTAGGCTGTAGTCCATGGGGTCGCTAAGAGTCAGGCACGACTGAGCGACTTCACTTTCCTTTTCACTTTCATGCATTGGAGAAGGAAATGGCAACCCACTCCAGTGTTCTTGCCTGGAGAATCCCAGGGACGGAGGAGCCTGGTGGGCTGCTGTCTCTGAGGTCGCATAGAGTCGGACACGACTGAAGTGACTTAGCAGCATATTTCAATGTGCACTAACTATATTCTGAGTGCTAAATACAGTCACTACTGTATTTGATAGTATGATTCTAGCATCTCTTTCCTCAATGCATCACAAAACATCAGAATTTTCAAAATTGAATATACATTATTTTTCTACATGTACCCCAAAGTTAATTGCAGTACTGTTTATAATAGCCAGGACATGGAAACAACCTAGGTGTCCATCACCAGATGAATGGATAAGAAAGCTGTGGTACATATACACAATGGAGTATTACTCAGCCATTAAAAAGAATACATTTGAATCAGTTCTTATTGAAGTAAAAGTTTTCTCTGTTTATAAAATGTTCTCCATTTGATTAATGGGGGCTAACAAATGATAATAAAATAAAAACAAAAACATTTATATTTAACATATAAAAGCACATTTATGTCACAATAGCTTTCTAGTTTGAAAACTTGTGCTTTTAGATTTATGTAGTTTTTTTAAAAATCACTGCAGATGGTGACTGCAGCCATGAAATTAAAAGATGCTTACTCCTTGAAAGAAAAGTTATGACCAACCTAGATAGTATATTCAAAAGCAGAGACATTACTTTGCTGACTAAGGTCCGTCTAGTCAAGGCTATGGTTTTTCCTGTGGTCATGTATGGATGTGAGAGTTGGACTGTGAAGAAGGCTGAGTGCCTAAGAATTGATGCTTTTGAACTGTGGTGTTGGAGAAGACTCTTGAGAGTCCCTTGGACCGCAAGGAGATCCAACCAGTCCATTCTGAAGGAGATCAGCCCTGGGATTTCTTTGGAATGAATGATGCTAAAACTGAAGCTCCAGTACTTTGGCCACCTCATGCAAAGAGTTTACTCATTGGAAAAGACTCTGATGCTGGGAGGGACTGGGGCAGAAGGAGAAGGGGATGACAGAGGATGAGATGGCTGGATGGCATCACGGACTCAATGGACATGAGTTTGAGTGAACTCTGGGAGTTGGTGATGGACAGGAAGGCCTGGCGTGCTGCGATTCAGGGGGTCGCAAAGAGTCGGACATGACTGAGCGACTGAACTGAACTGAACTTAAAAATTTTATTTCTCTGTTTATCCAGAGTATGATTTTTTAGTAGTAATAAGTAAAAATAGTAACTAAGCTCTAATTAAAAAGGGTCATTGTTGATCACATGATGAAATGAAAAACTGAAAGCATTAGTTGTTCCTGACTCTTTGTGACCCCATGGACTGTAGCTCACAAGGCCCTTCTGTTCATGGGTTTCTCCAGGCAAGAATACTGAAGTGGGTAGTTGTTCCCGTCTCCAGGAAATTTTCCTGATCCAGGGATTGAACCTAAGTTCCCTGCATTACAGGTAGATTCTTCATCATCTAAACCATCAGGAGAACCTCCTACAAGAGAATACTAGGTAGGAGAAGACAGAAAGAATATCTAGGGAAGAAAAATAGGAAGATATTTTGAAGAACTAGATTTTTGTACTTTAGTGGTTCTTAGGTCATGTATGGATGCACGAGTTGGACTGTGAAGAAGGCTGAGCGCCAAAGAATTGATGTTTTTGAACTGTGGTGTTGGAGAAGACTCTTGAGAGTCCCTTGGACTGCAAGGAGATCCAACCAGTCCATTCTGAAGGAGATCAACCCTGGGATTTCTTTGGAAGGAATGATGCTAAAACTGAAGCTCCAGTACTTTGGCCACCTCATGCAAAGAGTTTACTCATTGGAAAAGACTCTGATGCTGGGAGGGACTGGGGGCAGAAGGAGAAGGGGACGACACAGGATGAGATGGCTGGATGGCATCATGGACTCAATGGATGTGAGTCTGAGTGAACTCCGGGAGATGGTGATGGACAGGGAGGCTGGCGTGCTGCGATTTATGGGGTTGCAAGGAGTCGGACACGACTGAGCAACTGAACTAGACTGAAGACACTTAGACGCATTGTTTTTGGACTGCAGGGTCAGTGCTCATTTATGAAAATCAGAAGAAAGCCTAGCAACTAAAAAAGTTCAAGTGAAAGTTTTGGCACTCAACAGGAAATAAAATACATAAGGAAGCATGGTCTAGCTATTTTTAATGTAGTAGAGACCCTATCTGTTAGGATACATGAAAAAATCTATCTATACATGCCCATCTGATGCTCCAATAGTACATTTCCGATGTGGCTCAGGAAAACATAATATATGTTATATAAAAGAACACTACGGAAGTGCAACATTTTTTAAATTAATATGCCAAACAAAAAACAAAAGTTGAGTCTTTCACTGATACTAACTTCATTATGGTGGACAGGTTAATCAGTCACAGACCTCAGAAAGTGTAGCTGAAAAGATGAGCAGGATTTTTACAATTCTTTGTTTGCCTTTTTGCTCTCCGCTTCTATCTCTGGGCTTCTCTGGTGGCTCAGATGGTAAAGAATCTGCCTGCAGTGCAGGAGACCCAGGTTCCATTCCTGGGTTGGGAAGATCCCCTGGAGAAGGGAATGGCTACCCACTCCAGTATTCTGGCCTGGAGAATTCCAAGGACATCCAGAGTAGCCTGATGGGCTACAGTCCATGGGGTTGCAAAAGCTGGTCAAGACTGAGTGACTAACACTTACATTTCACTTTCAATTTTTGTATCTCCAATGTTCCTTCCCTTCTTCTCGTCTCCTTTCCTTCTCTCTTCATTACTACTCTTCTGTGTATGTCTGTCTGACTGTTTCCCTCTATCCCATCACTGTTTGGTCTTAAAAAAATCTAATTATGTGATGCAAAATATACTACTTTTCTTGGGTGACCATAGTATTTTGGTGTCCTTTACCTTGTTTGTGACCTCACACACCATAAGCTTCATTTTAAGTCTAAAAATTAAGGAGTATGATAAAACTGCATCCTGGAAGAGACAGAAAACGTCAACACAGGGTCATCAACATTTTACTCTTTTTTTGTGTGCAAGAAATGTTATATCTTCTTAAAACATTCCATAAATTCAGTCAGCTCATTTTATTACTGTCTAATAGAAAAAAAAAATATATCAGGTAGAGACTTGTGTTAAAGTCTTCACTGAGAAATGGAACAGAATTTTTTCCTTTCATAAATTAATTGCTGAAACAAACTTTGGAGATGTAACAGAATTAGATATAGCTGGTCTCCTATATCAAATTGGATATATTTGTACAGTACTAGTTGTATTTTAGGGCTTAGTGATAAAGTCAAATGGAAAATTCAGAGGTTTTTTTTTTTTTTAATTCTGATTCTAGGTAATCATATATATGTAATTGAAAAGTGAAAGGGTTAGTTTCTCAGTCGTGTCCAGCTCTTTGCAACTCCATGGACTCTAGCCTGCAGGCTCCTCTACCCATGGAATTCTCCATGCAAGAATCCTGGAGTGGGTAGCCATTCTCTTCTCCAGGAGATTTTCCAACCCAGGAATGGAACCCAGGTCTCCTACACTTTCCACTTTCACTTATGCATGAATGAACTGCTTAACTGTTGATGATTCTTTTAAAATAAATAACAATGTACATGGCCAACTCTTTTTTCCCTTTTTGGGAAATTCTTTTACTTACTCATAAAATTAGCAACAAATGAAAACATTATTTGTTGGCATTACTATCTATATTTCTGAGTTGGAAGAGGGGTTCAAAATATTACCTATTGAGATTTCGAAGTTCGGTTCAGTTCAGTTTAGTTGCTCAGTCATCTCCAACTCTTTGTGACCCCATGAAGCGCAGCACACCAGGCCTCCCTTTCCATCACCAACTCTCGGAATTCACCCAAACCCCTGTCCATCAAGTCAAAGATGCCATCCAACCATCTCATCCTTTGTTGTTCCCTTCTCCTCCTGCCCTCAATCTTTCCCAGCATCAAGGTCTTTTCAAATGAATTAGCTCTTCGCATCAGGTAGCCAAAGGATTGGAGTTTCAGCCTCAGCATCAGTCCTTCCAATGAACACACAGAACTGGTCTCCTTTAGGATGGACTGGTTGGATCTCCTTGCAGTCCAAGGGATTGTCAAGAGTCTTCTCCAACACCACAGTTCAAAAACATCAATTCTCATCAATTTTTCAGTGCTCAGCTTTCTTTATAGTCCAACTCTCACCTCCATACATGACCACCGGAAAAACCATAGCCTTGACTAGATGGAACTTTTTTGGTAAAGTAATGTCTCTGCTTTTTAATATGCTGTCTAGGTTGGTCATAAGCACCATATAATCTTTAATGATGTTAAATACCCCATATATTTCTGAAAACCAATAGGTGCTTCATAATTGTCTAGTATTTAGAATGCACTTTTCACTCAACTAACTGAATAATTCAACTTACCAATTTATTTTCTTTATTATAAGAATTTTGTACATCAAGAAGCCTAAAGATTAATGACAAAGGTAAAATACTGAACATTTTTAAGAATAAATTTCCAGATATTTTTTGACTATATATTTGAATATGGTTAAACTTGAAAGTTTTAAACTAGTTTTGACTGTTCCATAGTCATGTATGAAGGCAAAACACACACACACACACACACATACATTGACTACAAATCATGTAGAAAAAGACCTGTATTATCTGCATTTCATGAATAGTGAAAAGCACTTAAATTAAAAAAAAATGCTTTTTTTATTATATAAATGGGGGTTCATTCTTAAACTCTCCTTACAAATATTCCATTAAAGAATTAAGTATTGGCTCTTCCTGAGTGGCTCAGTGGTAAAGAATCTGCTTACAATGTAGGAGCTACAGAAGACAAGAGTTCAGTCCCTGGGCTGGGACATTTCCTGGAGGAGGGAATGGTAACTCACTCCAGTTCTTGCTTGGAGAATCCGGTGGACAGAGAAGCCTGGCGGGCTATAGTCAAAAGTGTTGGAGATGACTTAGCAACTAAACAAGGACAACAACAATCAAATATTGAAGAGTCCTCTCCTGCATTCCTGGATTTCAGAAGTTGAGTCATCTAATTTAGTGATTTGGGCTGGGGAACAGGAAACAGAGCAGTTTTCTGCTCCTTCCTTCTGATGTTTGAGATTTAGGAGTTTAGGGCTTATCAATAGCCTTTGAACACGGCCACATCAGAGAGTCAATGGTGGGAATTAACTTTGCTAACCATTATAGTCCAGCATGTCCTTGAAAGAGAAAATATACACTCTAATTCAGGAACAAGGCCTAGAATTGGATACCCAAATTTAACATGGTGCAATTCCAAGTGTGATGAGTTTTAGGTATAATCTACTCCAACCTGTTCATGTTCTTTTTGAAGAAACTAATGTCTGGAGTGGATTCATGATTGATCTTTAGCCACAGGTCAAGTTATTAGCCATCCTTATCGATGTCTGACTGGTCCTCTTTGCCCAGAAACTATACTTTAGTTATATAAAGAGTCCTGGAAGAGAGAAGACCTGAGAGTCATATAATCATCCTCACCAAGATGTTTCATTTCACGTTACAAGCAGTTGATTAAGTGGCCTTAAGTCCATTTGGCCATGAGTGTGATACAATTATAAATAAAGGATGGGACAATGAAAGCCAGAAGCTAGATAAAAATAGCTGGATGGTTTCCAACGGTATCTATAATAGTGAAATGCAGTTGTTATGTGGAGTCTTGCAATTTACTGTTATTTTTCCCCCAAAATAAAACAAGCAATAAATAAATAATACAGATTAAATGCATTTTTTCTCTATTCAGAGTGTTTTATAAAAAATACCGTTTGCCTTTATATTAAAATGTAAAATTGCTGCTACAAAAGTATATCATTTAGCAGTCGCCCGTTGTCAGTAATATAGAGCAAACCATAGGCAGAGTTTGTGGCGCATGGAACACTGTAGTGAGTGCCTTCATACACATGAAAAGGCTGTACACATCCATTGTCACAGGCGATTACCAGCTGTTTTGTGTTGTTACTCAAAAAGACTTTATTTTCTTATCCAGGGCAAGCCAAGGACTTTTGTGGGTTCTTTGGCTCCTAGCCTAGATTTTACAGGATTCTAGGGTTGTGTTGAGAATTCAAAATGTGTAAGAAACTCTCACACAGGCAGCCAAATCACCGGGTAGAAAACTATAACTCGATGATGTTAGTGTTTTCTCCAACAGCTGACAGACAGAGCAGCTGACTTTCAAAGGGTTGTTTTCATTAAGTTACCTCCCACCCAGTGAAACTCAATTTGGAAACAATTCCTCCGCTCGTAGTTTCAAACCTTCCTCACTGAGGTCTTACTAAATGGGGCCTTGTAAAAACTGCACCAGAGGGATTCCATTATTGCAGACCAGTTTGTTCTTTTAATGAAGCTGAGCAAATCTTGGGGCTAACTTGGCAAATTCATGCATTGCACGATGGTATTCTTCCAGTACTAATGGCCCTGAGACTCAGACTCATTCACTCAGTCGTCTCTGGCTCTTTGTGACAGACATGAGTCTGAGTGAACTCCGGGAGTTGGTGATGGACAGGGAGGCCTGGCGTGCTGTGATTTATGGGGTCGCAAAGAATCGGACACAACTGAGCGACTGAACGAACAAACGAAGAGGGAAGACATGAGGAATCTCGACCTTGGGCTTTCTAAGGTGATAGCATTTCAAGGGACAACAAAGATGCCAAACAAAAAAGAAAAGTTGAGTCTTTCACTGATACTAAATTCATTATGGTGGACAGGTTAATCAGTCACAGACCTCAGAAAATGTAGCTGAAAGGATGAGCAGGATTTTTACAGTTCTCTTTGTTTGCCTTTTTGCTCTCCGCTTCTATCTCTGGGCTTCTCTGGTGGCTCAGATGGTAAAGAATCTGCCTGCAGTGCAGGAGACCCAGGTTCCATTCCTGGGTTGGGAAGATCCCCTGGAGAAGGGAATGGCTACCCACACAGTATTCTGGCCTGGAGAATTCCATGGACAGAGGAGCCTGATGGGCTACAGTCCATGGAGTTGCAAAGAGCTGGTCAAGACTGAGTGACTAACACTTTCATTTCACTTTCAATTTTTGTATCTCCAATGTTCCTTCCCTTCTTCTCGTCTCCTTTCCTTCTCTCTTCATTACTACTCTTCTGTGTATGTCTGTCTGACTGTCTCCCTCTATCCCATCACTGTTTGTTCTTAAAAAAATCTCATTTTGTGATGCAAAATATACTACTTTTCTTGGGTGACCATAGTATTTTGGTGTCCTTTACCTTATTTGTGACCTCGCACACCATAAGCTTCATTTTAAGTCTAAAAATTGAGGAGTATGATAAAACTGCATCCTGGAAGAGACAGCAAACATCAACACAGGGTCGTCAACATTTTACTCTTTTTTGTGTGTGTAAGAAATGTTATATCTTCTCAAAACATTCCATAAATTCAGTCAGCTCATTTTATTACTGTCTAGTAGAAAAAAAAAATTAGCAGGTAGAGACTTGTGTTAAAGCCTTCACTGAGAAATGGAACAGAATTTTTTCCTTTATAAATTAATTGCTGAAACAAATTCTGGAGATGTAACAGAATTAGATATAGCTGGCCTCCTATATCAAATTGGATATATTTGTACAGTACTAGTTGTATTTTAGGGCTTAGTGATAAGGTCACATGGAAAATTCAGAGTTGTTTTTTTTTTTAATTCTGATTCTGGGTAATCATATATATGTAATTGAAAAGTGAAAGGTTTTAGTTTCTCAGTCATGTCCAGCTGTTTGCAACTCCATGGACTCTAGCCTGCAGGCTCCTCTACGCATGGAATTCTCGAGGCAAGAATCCTGGAGTGGGTAGCCATTCTCTTCTCCAGGAGATTTTCCAACCCAGGAATGGAACCCCGGTCTCCTACACTTTCCACTTTCACTCATGTATGAATGAACTGCTTAACTGTTGATGATTCTTTTAAAATAAATAACAATGTACATGGCCAACTCTTTTTTCCCTTTTTTTGGAAATTCTTTTACTTACTCATAAAATTAGCAACAAATGAAAACATTATTTGTTGGCATTTACTATTTATATTTCTGAGTTGGAAGAGTGGTTAAAAATATTACCTATTGAGATTTTGAAGTTCGGTTCAGTTCAGTTTAGTCGCTCAGTCATCTCCAACTCTTTGTGACCCCATGAAGCGCAGCACACCAGGCCTCCCTTTCCATCACCAACTCTTGGAATTCACCCAAACCCCTGTCCATCGAGTCAATGATGCCATCCAACCATCTCATCCTCTGTCGTCCCCTTCTCCTCCTGCCCTCAATCTTTCCCAGCATCAAGGTCTTTTCAAATGAGTTAGCTCTTCGCATCAGGTAGCCAAAGTATTGGAGTTTCAGCCTCAGCATCAGTCCTTCCAATGAACACACAGGACTGGTCTCCTTTAGGATGGACTGATTGGATCTCCTTGCAGTCCAAGGGATTCTCAAGAGTCTTCTCCAACACCACAGTTCAAAAACATCAATTCTCATCAATTTTTCAGTGCTCAGCTTTCTTTATAGTCCAACTCTCACCTCCATACATGACACCGGAAAAACCATAGCCTTGACTAGATGGAACTTTTTTGGCAAAGTAATGTCTCTGCTTTTCAATATGCTGTCTAGGTTGGTCATAAGTACCATATAATCTTTAATGATGTTAAATACCCCATATATTTCTGAAAACCAATAGGTGCTTCCTAATTGTCTAGTATTTAGAATGCACTTTTCACTCAACTAACTGAATAATTCAGCTTACCAAATTATTTTCTTTATTATAAGAATTTTGTAGAATTCTTATAATAATAAGAATCAAGAAGCCTAAGGATTAATGACAAAGGTAAAATACTGAACATTTTTAAGAATAAATTTCCAGATATTTTTTGACTATATATTTGAATATGGTTAAACTTGAAAGTTTTAAACTAGTTTTGACTGTTCCATAGTCATGTATGAAGGCAAAACACACACACACACACACACACACACACACATTGACTACAAATCATGTAGAAAAAGACCTGTATTATCTGCATTTCATGAATAGTGAAAAGCACTTAAATTAAAAACATGCTTTTTTTATTATATGAAATGGGGGTTCATTCTTAAACTCTCCTTACAAATATTCCATAAAGAATTAAGTACAAAATATTGGCTCTTCCTGGGTGGCTCAGCGGTAAAGAATCTGCTTACAATGTAGGAGCTACAGAAGACCAGCGTTCAGTTCCTGGGTTGGGACATCTCCTGGAGGAGGGAATGGTAACTCACTCCAGTTCTTGCTTGGAGAATCCCGTGGACAGAGAAGCCTGGAGGGCTATAGTCAAAAGTGTTGGAGATGACTTAGCAACTAAACAAGGACAACAACAATCAAATATTGAAGAGTCCTCTTCTGCATTCCTGGATTTCAGAAGTTGAGTTATCTAATTTAGTGATTTGGGCTGGGGAACAGGAAACAGGGCAGTTTTCTGCTCCTTCCTTCTGATGTTTGAGATTTAGAAGTTTAGGGCTTATCAATAGCCTTTGAACACGGCCACATCAGAGAGTCTAAGAATGGTAGGAATGAACTTTGCAACCATTATAGTCCAGCATGTCTTTGAAAGAGAAAATATACACTCTAATTCAGGAACAAGGTCTAGAGTTGGATACCCAAATTTAACATGGTGCAATTTCAAGTGTGATGAGTTTTAGGTATAATCTACTCCAACCTGTTCATGTTCTTTTTGAAGAAACTGATGTCTGGAGTGGATTCATGATTGACCTTTAGCCACAGGTCAAGTTATTAGCCATCCTTATCAATATCTGACTGGTCCTCTTTGCCCAAAAAGTATACTTTAGTTATATAAAGAGTCCTGGAAGAAAGAAGACCTGAGAGTCATATAATCATCCTCACCAAGATGTTTCATTTCACATTACAAGCAGTTGATTAAGTGGCCTTAAGTCCATTTGGCCATGAGTGTGATACAATTATAAATAAAGGATGGGACGACGAAAGCCAGAAGCTAGATAAAGATAGCTGGATGGTTTCCAACGGTACCTATAATAGTGAAATGCAGTTATTATGTGGAGTCTTGCAATTTACTGTTATTTTTCCCCCAAAATAAAACAAGCAATAAATAAATAATACAGATTAAATGCATTTTTTCTCTATTCAGAGTGTTTTATAAAAAATACCGTTTGCCTTTATATTAAAATGTAAAATTGCTGCTACAAAAGTATATCATTTAGCAGTCGCCCGTTGTCAGTAATATAGAGCAAACCATAGGCAGAGTTTGTGGCGCATGGAACACTGTAGTGAGTGCCTTCATACACATGAAAAGGCTGTACACATCCATTGTCACAGGCGATTACCAGCTGTTTTGTGTTGTTACTCAAAAAGACTTTATTTTCTTATCCAGGGCAAGCCAAGGACTTTTGTGGGTTCTTTGGCTCCTAGCCTAGATTTTACAGGATTCTAGGGTTGTGTTGAGAATTCAAAATGTGTAAGAAACTCTCACACAGGCAGCCAAATCACCGGGTAGAAAACTATAACTCGATGATGTTAGTGTTTTCTCCAACAGCTGACAGACAGAGCAGCTGACTTTCAAAGGGTTGTTTCATTAAGTTACCTCCCACCCAGTGAAACTCAATTTGGAAACAATTCCTCCGCTCGTAGTTTCAAACCTTCCTCACTGAGGTCTTACTAAATGGGGCCTTGTAAAAACTGCACCAGAGGGATTCCATTATTGCAGACCAGTTTGTTCTTTTAATGAAGCTGAGCAAATCTTGGGGCTAACTTGGCAAATTCATGCATTGCACGATGGTATTCTTCCAGTACTAATGGCCCTGAGACTCAGACTCATTCACTCAGTCGTCTCTGGCTCTTTGTGACAGCATGGACTGTAGCCTACCAGGCTTCTCCGTCCATGGGATTTTCCAGGCAAGCGTACTGGAGTGGGTTTCCACAGCCCCAAGAGACACTGCTTAATCCTCCATAGATCATACTCTCTGCCTGTTTTTGGAATTAGTCCTCTTCTCCCCTCAGGTATGCAAAGCCTGTTGTGATGCATCACAGTTTAACTGGGGAGTGTGTTCAGATGGAGAACTGTGAGGCACTTCCACATATTAAAGACAAGCAACAGATCCATTGGCCAGGATTCCATCTTCTACTGCCACATGGAAGCTCTAGCTGCACTGCAATAGGGCTCAGGATCTCTTCCTGTAAGGTCTCTTTTCTATGACATCTAGGTGGCATCTCATCATAGCAAACACCCTCTTCCAACAACACAAGGGACGACTCTACATATGGACATCCCCATATGGGCAATACTGCCATTAGGCTGATTATATACTTTGCAGCTTAGGATGGAGAAGCTCTATACAGTCAGCAAAAACAGACCGGTAGCTGACTGTGGCTCAGATCATGAACTCCTTATTGCAAAATTCAGACTTAAATTGAAGAAAGTAGGGAAAACCACTATACCATTCAGTATGACCTGCTGCTGCTGCTGCTAAGTCGCTTCAGTCGTGTTCAACTCTGTGCAACCCCATAGATGGCAGCCCACCAGGCTCCCCGGTCCCTGGGATTCTCCAGGCAAGAACATTGGAATGGGTTGCCATTTCCTTCTCCAATGCCGGAAGTGAAAAGTGAAAGTGAAGTTGCCCAGTCATGTCCGACTCTTAGCGACCCCATGGACTGCAGTCTACCAGGCTTCTCCATCCATGGGACTTTCCAGGCAAGAGTACTGGAGTGGATTGCCATTGCCTTCTCCATTCAGTATGACCTAAATCAAATCAGTTATGATTGTTCAGTGGAAGTGATGAATAGATTCAAGGGTTGAGGTCTGGATAGACAGAGTGCTTGAAGAACTATGAATGGAGGTTCATACAAGAGGCAATGATAAAAAAATATATATATATCCCCAAGAAAAAGAAATGCAAAAAGGCAAAATGGTTCTCTGAGGAGGCCTTAAAAATACTGCATGTGTTATATACAAAATATTACATACATATGTAAAGTATTACTTGTATTCTTAGAGGCAAGAATGGTATTGTGGGTGCTCATCTATTTTGTCTTTTCTAGATCATCTATGAATATGAATATCTGCTGAAGTATTTATGGTGAAGTGCTTCCCTGGTGGCTCACTGATAAATAATCCTCCTGTCAATGCAGGAGACGTGAGTTTGATCCTTTCACCTGGAGAAGGAAATGGCAACCCACACCAGTATTCTTGCCTGGGAAATCCCATGGGCAGAGAATCCTGGTGGGCTACAGTCCATGGGGTCTCAAAGGGTCAGGCACAACTTAGTGACTAAACAAATTTACAGTGAAATGTCATATTGTCTCAAGCTTACTTTCCAGTGTGGCAAAATTTTAATAGTTGGTGACTCCAGGTAAGGAATGCATGCTGTTCATTGTATAAGCCTTTTATCTTTTCCAAAATTTTGATGTTTTTCAAAATAAAAACTCGATTGAGGAAAAAAATAGCTGAGAAAAGAAGAGATATATACCCTTTGCTATACGCAAAGGAGAAAAGGAGGCATATACTCATCTGAATTCAGAGTTCCAAAGAATAGCAAGAAGAGATAAGAAAGCCTTCCTCAGTGATCAATGCAAAGAAATAGAGGAAAACAACAGAATGGGAAAGACTACAGATCTCTCAAGAAAATTAGAGATACCAAGGGAACATTTCATGCAAAGGTGGGCTCGATAAAGGACAGAAATGGTAGGGACCTAACAGAAGCAGAATATATTAAGAAAGGGTGGCAAGAATACAAAGAAGAACTATACAAAAAAGATCTTCATGACCCAGATAACCATGATGGTGTGATCACTCACCTAGAGCCAGACATTCTGGAATGTGAAGTCAAGTGGGCATTAGGAAGCATCACTACAAACAAAGCTAGTGGAGGTGATGGAATTCCAGTTGAGCCATTTCAAGTCGTAAAAGTTGATGCTGTGAAAGTGCTGCACTCAATATGCCAGCAAATCTGAAAAACTCAGCAGTGGTCACAGGACTGGAAAAGGTCCGTTTACATTCCAATCCTAAAGAAAGGCAATGCCAAAGAATGCTCAAACCACCACACAATTGCACTCATCTCACATGCTAGTAAAGTAATGCTCAAAATTCTCCAAGCACGGCTACAACAGTATGTGAACCAAGAAATTCCAGATGTTCAAGCTGGATTTAGAAGAGACAGAGGAACCAGAAATCAAATTGCCAAAGCCCCTTGGATCATCAAAAAAGCAAAAGAGTTCCAGGAAAAAAAAAACCAACAACAACAACATCTAATTCTGCTTTATTGACTATGCCAAAGCCTTTGAATGTGTGGATCACAACAAACTGTGGAAATTCTTAAAGACATGGGACTATCAGACCACCTTATTAGACTCCTGAAAAATCTGTATGCAGGTCAAGAAGCAAAACTTAGAACCAGACGTGGAACAATGGACTGGTTCCAAATAGGGTATATATTGGCTGTATATTGTCACTCTGCTTATTTAACTTCTATGCAGAGTACATCATGTGAAATGCCAGGCAGGATGAAGCACAAGCTGGAATCAAGATTGCTTGGAAAAGTATCAATAACTTCAGATATGCAGATGACACCACTCTCATGGCAAAAAGTGAAGAGGAACTAAAGAGTCTCTTGGAAACTGAAAGAGGAGAGTGAAAAAATGCTTAAAACTCAACATTCAAAAATGAAGATCATAGCATCTGATCCCATCACTTCATGGCAAATTGATGAAGAAACAGTGGAAACAGTGGCTAACTTTATTTTCTTGGACTCCAAAATCATTGCAGATGGTGACTGCAGCCGTGAAATTAAAAGATTCTTGCTCCTTGGAAGAAAATCTGTGACCAACCTAGACAGCATATTAAAAAGCAGAGACATTACTTTGCCAATCAAGGTCCATCTAGTCACAGCTATGGTTTTTCCAGTAGTCATGTATGAATGTCAGAGTTAGACTGTAAAGAAAGCTGAGTGCCAAAGAAATGATACTTTTGAATTGTGGTGTTGGCGAAAACTCTTTGTAGTCTCTTGGATTGCAAAGTGATCAAAGCATTGAATTCTAAACAAATCAGTCCTGAATATTTACTGGAAGGACTGATGATGCTGAGGCTGAAGCTCCAATATGTTGGCCACTTGATGCAAAGAACTGACTCATTGGAAATGACCTTAATGCTGGGAAAGATAGAATGCAGGAGGTGAAATGTGATGACAGAGGGTGAGATGGTTGGATGGCATCACCAACTCTATGGACATGAGTTTGAGCAAGCTCTGGGTGTTGGTGATGGACAGGGAAGCCTGGTATGCTTCAGTCCACGGAGTTGCAAAGAGTCGGACATGACTGAGCGACTGAACTGAACTGATTTGACATCTATGTGAACTGAGTTTTCACGTATTACTGATATTAGAAAATAAACACTCACATTAAACACACATCTGCAAGAGTGAAAAGATGATAGAGATATCCATCCAGGAGAGAAGGGAGAGGTACCTTAGAGTGATATTCAGTCTTGATGGATGTTGGTATGGACCAGGTCAGGAAATCTAAAATGGTTTCTAAAGGAAAAATATAGGGGGAAAAAAACAACAACAACAAAAAAGCTAGCTCTTTAGGAGTGTCAGTGTATGGAGAATGGAAAACAAGAAGCATAATATCTAGATGTGAACAAGAAAAGAGAAAATGACATTATGCTCTTTGTTGGAATCAAGGTGATTTTGAAAATTAATCAGCCATTGAATTCAAAAGTTAGATCCAGAACCAGACTTCTTTGGGGTTGGCATAGAACTGGGTCAAACACCGTTAGCATTCTTGAAGAAGACTGTTTTCTTTGTTACTCTTTAATTCTGGCTCATTTTATCATCTGTGGTGTTCCATTTGACATTTTATTTAAAGGTGATGTTATCAAATAACTTAAGGGGAATGGTCACAAACATCTTAAAAGTGAAAGTCTTAATTGCTCAGTCATGTCCAACTGTTTGTTGACCATTATGGACTGTAGCCCAGGAAACTCCTCTGTCCATTGAATTCTCCAGGCAAGAATACTAGAGTGGATTGCCATTCCCTTCTCCAGGGGGTCTTCCTGACCTAGGGGTTGAACCATGTTTCCCAAATTGCAGACAGATTCTTTACCATCTGAGCCAGCAGGCACGCCCACAAACATCTTGAATGAAAGGTATTTCTTGAGTCCATGTTGGACCTTTGGATTCTGATGTGTCTCCCAATCCAACAGAGTATATGCTTAGATGTAAAAATTTCTGTATATATCATCCTAAGAGGACATCTTAGAGGTCAAACCAGTCAATTCTAAAGGAAGTCAACCCTAAATATTCACTGGAAGGACTGATGCTGAAGCTCCAATATTTTGCCTACCTGATGGAAAGAGTTGACTCATTGGAAAAGACTCTGATGCTGGGAAAGATTGAGGGCAAGAGGAAAAGGGGGCACAGAGGATGAGATGGTTGGATGTCATCACTGAGGCAATGGACATGAGTTTGGGCAAACTCCCAAACTTCACTATCCAAGAGGTAGTAAAGGACAGGGAAGCCTGCTGTGCTTCTGTTCCTGGGGTCGCAGAGTCAGACATGAGTTAGCAACTGAACAGCAACAAAGAAGAGGTCAGCCTCAAATTCGATTATACATGTGCTGAGATGTTACAGCTAAGTCACAGACTTAAATTTTGTTTCTATAAAAATGTCTTGCCTTAATTTTTCTTTTAAGTATCATATAGAGGTTATTCAATATTAGTGGTTTGTTGTCCAGTATTATTACTGATTATTACTAAGGGACTCTGAAGAGTCTTCTCCAACACCACAGTTCAAAATCATCAATTCTTCAGTGCTCAGTTTTCATCACAGTCCAACTCTCACATCCATACATGACCACATTTCTCATGATGTACTCTGCATATAAGTTAAATAAGCAGGGTGACAATATACAGCCTTGACGTACTCCTTTTCCTATTTGGAACCAGTCTGTTGTTCCATGTCCAGTTCTAACTGTTGCTTCCTGACCTGCATATAGGGTTCTCCAGAGGCAGGTCAGGTGGTCTGGTATTCCCACCTCTTTCAGAATTTTCCACAGTTTATTGTGATCCACACAGTCAAAGGCTTTGGCATAGTCAATAAAGCAGAAATAGATGTTTCCTGGAACTCTCTTGCTTTTTCAACATCTCCCCTTAGTCCCTTGTTTTTCTTTGCTTGTATGCTAAACAGGCTTTAACTCCTTATTTTTGTGTATGTATTTATTTTGTAACCCATCACTAACCTCACAGTTCTCGAGGGCCAAAAGTGAATGTGTGGTACAGAGATTCTGTCATATGCTTTTTTGTCTCAATTGTTATTCAAATTGCCAAATGGGATTTGATGGCTGACCACCAGCCCAGAAAACAGGCTGGACAACAGGCCCATTGCACATCAGAAAGACCAGTACCAGGATAAAATTGATCCTCAGACTTGTAATTTATAGCTAAAAGAGGAGTCAAATGGTGCCCCCAATTAAGATTCAGAAAATCAGTGTTTTGTGGCAGGATAACCAATTAGAATAGTTCCAAAAGTTTAGGAAAAAAAAAAAAAAAGCCAAAAAGCTTCCCACCACTACCACTGTGGCAGCACTAGCAACAAATAAAAAGAACAGAATTTTTTTTCTCTTGGTCATTAAAAAATTAAAATTTCTTACTTGGCAGCTGGCTGAAATCTAAACCAACCTTTCTCTTTGAAGGACAGACAGTGTTTTATAAATTCCTTATATATGTGCCGGGACAAGAAACAGATTATTGGAGGACTCGAGGCAGAAAATTTGAGCTGAATTTCTCCCCATGAGAAAAAAAAGGAGGAGGGAGATGTTTGGTGAACAGTAGGAGTAATGCACAGACTCTGAAGGACATTTGAAGATACTGATCTAAACATATCAATGTACAGTATAGTGAGCATTTAAGAGGCCCAAGCCAAGGAATGAATGGTCCTGGCAATAAATCTTACTGTGAGAATACAGAGAAAGCAGTACACAGAGGCAAATCAAGTCAAATGTAAACAAATTTAAGATCAATGACTAATATTGATTTTAAAGGAAAATGAATAATGTAAGAATTCTTGATTAAGTAAACATAAGTCATGTTTTCAGTTAAAAAGGATTTTTTAAAAAAATGAAAATAAGGATCCTATTCCTGTTTTGTTACTCTTGGTGAATTACTTAGATCCTCTGCAATGTTATTTTCTTATCTGTAAAGTGAAGTGAATAATGGCTAAACCATGAATCCATCCAGGCTAACAGCAATACCAAAATTTCATAATTCCTTCATAGTGACTGCTCCAGAGACGGTCTGTTGACAATGTAGCCTAATCAAAAGATCTTTTTCCAGATATCTCTGCTGTAGTGTTTACTGATGGCTACCATTCATTCTTTACTGTCTGTTGTATATGTCAAAGATTTAACTTCACAAGGTCCTGTGTTCTTCCTTCAATTTCAGGGGCATCACAATTGAATCTGTTAGGATACCTTGGGTTGCAAGATACAGAAATTCAAGTAAATTGACTAAAAAGATAAGGGAACTAACTGACTCATATGACCAAAAAAATCAAATTCTATCATGCACTTCTTATCTTTAGGTAGGTTGTTTGGTATATGATGTTATTTCTTTGAAAAATTTTCACTTCTCATCTATAGTTTAAGCTTTATCTATGGGTCATTTTTCTTCACTGTGTCAAAATTGCTTTAACAGTATTGAAGGGCCTCCTGCAAGGCACACATAGAAGCATTTGGTCATTCATACTTAAACTGGGAATTTGAATCCCTAACCTCATGCTTCTCTTCCACTTTTTTGTCTAGTGACATAAAAACAAGCAATGGCATAAAAACAAGCTACCTGTCAAAAAACAAGCAGCAACAAATAATATATTCACTTTAACTTCCACAAAATGTTCCCAAGAATCATATGCACACTAATCCAACACCTTGTTTCTTAGAAATGGTTTAGTAGGAATAGCCAATGAAGGTAGATTACATATCTCCATCGCCAGATGACACCGTGAACTACGAGCAATCTCTTTGCTACTGGAAATAGAGTCATTAACATCTGTATTTTTGAATCAGTTTGTATTAGATTACACTTGCTTTACCACGTTGTGTTAGTTTCTGCTGTACAGCAAAGTGAATCAGCTTTATGCATGCATATATCCCTCTTTTCTGGACTTCCTTCCCACTTCGGTCGCCACAGAGTGCTGAGTATCGTTCCCCGTTCTATACAGAGTTTAGTAGGAATAGCCAATGAAGGTAGATTACATATCTCCATCGCCAGATGACACCGTGAACTACGAGCAATCTCTTTGCTACTGGAAATAGAGTCATTAACATCTGTATTTCGAATCAGTTTGCATTAGATTACACTTGCTTTACCACGTTGTGTTAGTTTCTGCTGTACAGCAAAGTGAATCAGCTTTATGTATGCATATATCCCTCTTTTCTGGACTTCCTTCCCACTTCGGTCGCCACAGAGTGCTGAGTATCGTTCCCCGTTCTATACAGCAGGGTGCTCGATTGTTATCTGTTTCATACACAGTGGTGTAGATATGTCAGTCCCAGTCTTCCAATGCATTCCATCTCCCCTTCCCCCTTTGGTATCCACACGTTTGTTCTCTACATCTGTGTCTCTATACCATTTTTCTAGATTTCAGATAAATGCGTTCATATACAATATTCATTTCTCTCTCTCTGAGTTCACTCTGTATGACCATCTCTAGGTTCGTATGTCTCTACAAATGACCCAATTTCATTTCCTTTTATGCCTGAATAATATGCTGTTATATACATGTACCACATCTCCTTTATCCATCACTCTGTTGAGGACATGTGCGTTGGTTCCATGTCCTGGTGGTTGTAAATGGTGCTGCAATGAACATTGAGTGTGTGTGTCTTTTTATGAATTATGATTTTTCTCTGTGTATATGTTCAGTAATGGTATCACTGGTTCATGGTGAGTCTATTTTTAGTTTTTTAAACACATTTAAATATAATCAAATGAGAAAGCTGATTTCAGAGACTCTAGGAGAAGGCAATGGCAACCCACTCCAGTAGTCTTGCCTGGAAAATCCCATGGAACTTTATCCATCACTCTGTTGAGGACATGTGGGTTGGTTCCATGTCCTGGTGGTTGTAAATAGTGCTGCAATGAACATTGAGTGTGTGTGTCTTTTTATGAATTATGATTTTTCTCTGTGTATATGTTCAGTAATGGTATCACTGGTTCATGGTGATTCTATTTTTAGTTTTTTAAACACATTTAAATATAATCAAATGAGAAAGCTGATTTCAGAGACTCTAGGAGAAGGCAATGGCAACCCACTCCAGTAGTCTTGCCTGGAAAATCCCATGGATGGAGGAGCCTGATAGGCTGCAGTTCATGGGGTCGTGAGGAGTCAGACACGACTGAGTGACTTCACTTTCACGCATTGGAGAAGGAAATGGCAACCCACTCCAGTGTTCTTGCCTGGAGAATCCCAGGGACAGGGGAGCCTGGTGGGCTGCCGTCTCTGGGGTCACACAGAGTCAGACATGACTGAAGCAACTTAGCAGCAGCAACAGTAGCAGAAGCAATTTAGAAAACTCATCCTTAAGATTCCGTTCCCCTAGAATCATTATTGGTATCAAAAGCTATTAGTGAGGGTTCTCAAGAGAAACAGAACCAGTAGGGTAGATGGATATCTATAATGCATATCTATAATAGAGACATATAATATATAGATATTGTGTATCCATCCATATCTCTATGTGTAGGTGTATCTACATACAGATACATATATCTAATGTACATATGAAATACAGGAGTAATAAACATACAGAGAGATATCTGTAGATACAGATATGCAGACTGTGTGGACATACATATAAAAGTGCCACACGTATCTTTGTATATATGTGATTGTGCATACATATGGCCTTCCTGAGTAGTTCAAAGGGTAAAGAATCTGCCTGGAATGCGGGAGACCCAGGTTCGATTCCTGACTAGAGACATATAAATACATAGATAATGTGTATCCATCCATATCTCTATGTGTAGGTGTATCTACATACAGATTCATATATCTAATGTACATATGAAACACAGGAGTAATAAACATACAGAGAGATATCTGGAGATACAGATATGCAGACTGTGTGGACATACATACAAAAGTGCCACACGTATCTTTGTATATATGTGATTGTGCATACATATGGCCTTCCTGAGTAGTTCAAAGGGTAAAGAATCTGCCTGGAATGCGGGAGACCCAGGTTCGATTCCTGGGTCAGGAAGATCCCCTGGAGAAGGGCATGACAACGCACTCCAATATTCTTGCCTGGTGAATTCCATGCACAGAGGAGCCTGACAGGCTACAGAGTCACACAGAGTCCGACACGAATGAGCAACTAACACACACACACACGCATACATATGTGCTGTCTTTAAAATGCATGCGTTTATACACATGTATACATAGACATGTTATTTACACACACAGAGATGCATGCACTGTGATACATATAAACATGTATGTGCTGTGCTGTACTTAGTTGCTCAGTGATGTCCAACTCTTTGCAACCCCCATGGACTGTAGCCCACCAAGCACCTCTGTTCATGCAGATTCTCCAGGCAAGAATACTGGATGAGTTACCAAATCTTTCTCCAGGGAATATTCTCAACCCAGGGATTGAAACCAGGTCTCCCACATTGCTGGTGAAATCTTTACCATCTGAGCTACCAGGGAATACACACAGCTATATAATATGTATCTATATCTCTATATTTGGGTAGACATTTATACATGTATCTATATCTATCTGTTGGTTCTGTTTATAGTTTAATGTGTATATATGACATATATCATGCATGTCACATATACATTCATAATACTTATATGTGTATATATCTGCATTTATTCATATATAAAATAAAATTTCTTATAACAATTGGCTCATGTGATTATGGAAATTGATAATTCCATGATCTGCCCTCTGCAAGCTAGAGAACCCAGAAAGCCAACGGGATAGTTTGAAGACTTGGGAGCAAGAGGTTTGATGATGGACGTTCCAGTTTGAATCTGAATGCCTGAAGACCAAGAGGCTGAGAGCAGGAGAAACTGACATCCCAGCTCATTTTGTCAGGCAGAGACTGACTCCAACTGTCTTTCACTTTTTTATTCTATTCAGGTCCGCAGGGGATTTGCTGATGCTCACTCACATGGCAGAGACAGAGGGAACCTACTTTATTCAGCTCACCAGTCCAAGGCTACTCTCCTCTGGAAACACCCTCATAGACACATCGAGAAATAATGTTCAGCCAAATACCTGGGCATTCTCTGATTCAGTCAGACTGACACAAAATTAGCCGTTACAACTACACACCATCATTTATAAAATACAAATAATTCTTCTGTTTCAGAATTTCCAGCGAGTAGACTAATTTAAATTATTTCTGAAGGAAGAAATTATAAATTATTATAATAATATATATTTGCAATATATAATATGTATTATAAATTATAATTATTGAACTCAAAATGATTTTATATAATTCACATTCTGAGAAACACAAATCCATAAGAAAAGACACAGAAACTGGGAATCCAGAAGACTGACCGACAATATGAATAGACTTGTAAGATACTGGATGAGTGACTGAGAGAGTCAGTGAAGTCGCTCAGTCATGTCTGACTCTTTGCGACCCCATGGACTGTAGAAGCCTACCATGCTTCTCTGTCCATGGGATTTTCCAGGCAAGAGTACTGGAGTGGGTTGCCATTTTCTTCTCCAGAGGATCTTTCAGACCCAAGGATTGAACCCGGGTCTCCCGCATTGTAGGCAGACACTTCACTGTCTGAGCCATCAGGGAAGTAAAAAATACTGGATGTTAAAATCAAATACAAAATTTTAAAGAGAAGGGAAAAAGACAATGAATACATGAGTAAACAATACATGTTCAATTGGAGCTACAGAAAGAGTTAAGACAGTGAAAAGAGAAAAGATGATATTGAAGAGATAAAAGCCAACAATTTCGGAACTATGCTAGAACTACTCAATTATATCTTGTCCTTTGTATATCATTTTTATTTCTTTTTCCCCTAGTATTTCACTTTTACTTTATTTTACAAAAGTACTTATCTGTGAAGGACTCAAAAATAATAAAAAGAAAAAAAGAAACCTGCTCTTTAACCACAGCTATTTTAGGAAGCACTTGTGTAGAACATTTTCTTTCAGTGAATAGAATTAGCCACATACTCAAATGTGATATTATGTGTACCTATAAGGAAAATGTAATGACCTTTAATGGCATTCAAATGCTGGATTTATGAATAAAGAAAAAACTGTAACTAGGAACCATGAGAAACTTTAGTTAGTAGAAATAAGCTCAGAAGTACAGAAATGACCAAATTAGCAGCTTTTATGACAGCTATTATAAATATGTTTAAAAAAGCTATGAAAACAAAAGTATAATGTGAGGGAAAACAGAAACTGTAAAAAGAATGGAGTGGAATTTCTATGTTGCGTGCATGCTCATTCATCTGACTCTTTGCAACACTTAGGTCTGTAGCCTGCCAGGCTCCTCTGTCCTTGGATATCTTCTAAGCAAGAATATTGGAGTGGGTAGCCATTTCCTACTCCAGGGATCTTGACCCATGGGCCAAACCCACATCTCTTGCAACGCCTGCATTGACAGGAAGGTTCTTAACCACGGCACCATCTGGGAAGACCCATAGTGAACACTTAGAATATCTTAAGTGGAAAACTCACTGTTCTAAGAGCTTACAAGACACTGGACAAAAGATAAGTGAACGTGAAAGAAACGATAGAATGCATCCAAACTGAAAAGGAGAAAAAATAGAATGGTTTGGAGAAAACTGTGAAGGTCTTCAGTTAATTGGACTGCAAAGTGAAGTGATCTAACATATGCATATTTGGGATTACAGAAAGAAAGACAAAAATACTTATGAATGTAAAATGTGTTTTTAAAGACAATGAAAACCGTAATTGTTCAGACAAAGTAAGCACCATGAGCCCTAATGAAAAGAAACAGAAAGAAAATACCATGAGCCTTATAAAAGTAAAATTGATGGAATTTGAAAAAAAAAAAAAAGAAAGAAAGTCTTAAGCAAGAAGAAAAAAGAAAAATTGTATATGGAAAACAAAAACAGTAACTGATGACTTGTCTAAAGAAATAATGCCTGACAAAAGACAACAGAATGAAAATGTGTATGTGAATCCATTAAAACTCCACAAGTATAAATGTAAAAAAGGGAAACACACTGGGAGGGAGGTTCAGAAGGGAGAGGCGTAGGTATCCCTATGGCCAATTCATGCTGATGGTTGGCGACAACCAACACAATACACAATATTGTAGAGCGATCATCCTTCAATTAAAAATAAATAAATTTAATTATAAAAAGTAAAATACATATTAAGCCAAATACACATAAGATGATTATTCCATCAGATTTGCACTAAGCTACTGTAAACAGAACTTCTTCCTTCTGAAAGGAGGTGGAGCCTCCTGGGAACCTGAAATTAAACACAGTACATCACAGAGCTTCCTTGATAGCTTAGCTGGTAAAGAATCTGCTTGCAATCCAGGAGATCTGGGTTCAATCCCTGGGTTGGAAAACTCCCCTGAAGAAGGGAAAGGCTACCCACTCCAGTATTCTGGCCTGGAGAATTCCGTGGGCTGTGTAGTCGATGGGGTTGCAAAGAGCTGGACACGACTGAGCGACTTTCACTCTCACTACACCATAGACAGCATGTGTTACACTTGAGATTTTTTGATTGTTTGCTTGTTTTAATATTTCTGAGAAGAACAGACTAATGACAATTTATTGGTGGAGTTTTAAAATACATAAAAATAAACTGAATAATGGTAATATAAGAAGGATGGGACATATACAACTATGATGCTGAAGTGCTACAGTATTTTAGGGAATGAGAATGTGATGGGTGAAATGTGTTTTAAATCTATCAGGAACCACACATACACACAGCTAACAGAAGAGTGAAATGCAATGAAAAGTTGATAAAATAATTTCAAAATAATACAGGAAAATACATATTAAGGAAAGATGCATGATACCAATATCAAGATGGTAGAATTAAATCCAAGCATATTTTTAACTATAATGTATCTAAATGACCTAAAACATTATGTAGTGAAAATTGTTAGAATGAATAAAATGCAGGATCAGACTATACCCTATATACAAGCAACCCAATATATGACATGTTTATATTTTAAATATAAATAACAATAGTAGAAGTAACAATAACAAAATTAGAAGAAAAATAACAATTAGAAGTAAAATGTTGAAATAGACATAAAATGGAAAATATAAAATTATTACATTGATACAGCAGTTATATTTATATAGAATAAAGTTGGCTCACAGAAATAATTTCACTAGAGATAAAGAGGTACACATTATAATGACAACATGATCGATTTATGAACAAATGATATGAAATTGGTATGATCTAACAAAACAATTTGAAAGATAAACCAAAAACTATGGGACACAAGAGAAAAATAAATATTCTATTTTAGTTAGACATTTTGAGAATTATGAGACTACATGGAGAGAAAATGTGAATTTTACTCTCCAACTTTATATCAAAATTTTTATAGTGTACCATACCAAACAACTGAAGGATATACATATTAGACTATATTTTGAACTGTATTCTGGACCATAGAACAAGTCTCAATAAATTTCAAATAATTGAAATTAGTGTTAAGTTAAAGATCAGTAGCAGAACTTCTATACTATTGAAATGAATATACAGAAAGTAAGCAACACTCCTATAACTCTCAGAACAAACAAAATACAAATAAAATTATCAAATGTTTTTTATAAAACTTGTATAAAAACTCCAAATGTAAAATTTGCAGTATGCAAATAAAGCATTGCTTAGGGAGAAATGAATTATATTATTTATTTATTTATTGGAAAAAATGTTTGAAATCAGTCATCTAAGCTCTACCTTAACCTAGGAAAAGAAGAACAAATTAAACTCAAAGAAAGCAGAAGAAAGGAGACAAAAGACAGAACAGAATCCTGAAATAAAGAAATTGGGCAAAAAATAAAGAAAATCAATGAAACCAAAAGCTGGCTATTTTTAAGGACCAACAAAATAGTAAAAAAAATAAAAAAAATTGAGAGCTGTGCCAATTATGAATATTAGGCTGGGCGTTAAACAATAGGCAAATACTATAGATTGTATAAACATATTATAAAGAAGATAAACTTACATTGTGGATAATACATGACAATATATTCAACCATGTGGATGAAGTGGACATATTTCTTGAAAGACACACATTATGAACAATGACAGAAGCAGACGTGAGTACTGCAGAAAAACTTAGACAATTGAAATTTAAAATTAAACACTTTCTGACAAAGTCTAAGCCCAGAGAGTTTTACCTAATTAATTCTATCACATATTTAAGGAATCTCTTTGAGAAATTTTCTTTGAGTAGTCATGTAAGTATGTGAGATTTGGCTATAACGAAAGCTGAGTGCCGAAGAATTGATGCTTTTGAAATGTGGTGTTGAAGAAGACTCTTGAGAGTCCCTTGAACTGCAAGGAGATCCAACCAGTCCATCCTAAAGGAGATCAGTCCTGGATATTCATTGGAAGGACTGATGCTGAAGCTGAAACTCCAGTACTTTGGCCACCTGATGCGAAGAGCAGACTCATTGGAAAAGACCCTGATGCTGGGAAAGATTGAGGGCAGGAGGAGAAGGGGACGACAGAGGATGAGATATTTGGATGGCATCAAGAGTCTAACATGACTGAGCGACTGAACTGAACTGAACTGAACTGAGCTGAACTTTGAGAAAATAGAAGATCAGGGATCATTTTCAATTTGTTTAGGAGTTCAGGATTATAGACAAAGATTGCAACAATGAAATAATACAGCTTTCTTCAATAGCCTTCAGGAGTACAGATACAAAAACTTTTACAGGATATCAGCAAACAGAATCCTGCAAAAGGGAAAAGAAATTTGTCTTTATCCCGCTGCCCCCTCTGCCTCTGATCCGTGTCACAACCTGGGCCTGGGAAAGATGGATGTAACTCATCGGACACCCCCTCAAATTAGAAAGAAAAGTAAGAGGAAACCAACAAAGAAGGAAGGCATGAAGAAAGGGAAGGAAGGAAGGAGAAAAGGGATGAAAAGAAGGCTACAGTAACACAGGACAGGATGAAGGGCAGGAAGAAAGATGAGGAAATGGGTAAGCTGGAACCTGTATGACAGTTTCAGAAACGTAACCACCAGAATCTGTTTCAATTCCACATTGATTTAAGGAACTGTGTTTTAATCTGAGCTTCTATTAAAGAGACTGAAACGTACCTCATACAGGTTTAAGAAAAACACCGTCCCATCCCCCTCCACACACACAACAGATTTATTTAAATCTGGAAAGTTTGAGACATTCCAAAATTGTCATCAGGATTAAGCCTCTCTATCACTTTAAACAGCTTTTATTTATATTGGCTGAATTCTCAAACAAGCTAGCCAGATACCATGAAAAAGCCCCTAGACACTCCAGAGTCACAAAGTTCTCAGCACCTGCAATCACAGAAGGAAAGACAAACTCATTTCCGATATCCATAGTTAATGCTGTAAAAGGGTTCTGACTTGCTGTGTTTTAGGTCATGCACCCATTTCTGGAACTTTAACAATTGTTATCCAGGGACACACATTTCATTGGCATCCTGGAACATCTGTCCTCTTCAAAATGGTCAGAGTCATGTTTTGATGATGCCATCTGGAGAAGGGGAAGCTTCTAGAAGGGAAAAACAAGTTTCAAAGATAAAAGTAAATGTCAGAGTTTATGTCATGCTTGTGTTTCTTTGTTAAAAAACTGTGGAAAGAACATTGGAAGTTAGAAGACTAAGAAATAATCCTGGCTAAACCATAGGCCAAAACGTACCTGTTCTGTCATTCAATTTTTCTCATCTCTCAAAGGAGATAAATGCCAAACAATAGTAATGCTTACTAATCTACAGGCTTTTTTAATATACTTATCCAATGAATAGGATTAACTATCTGGATATAGTTATGAGGATCAAGTGAGATAAACCATGTAAACTGTGTATCATAGCCTTAGGCTTTAGGAAGCATTCAGTACATTTTATATACCAACATCATTACTGCTCCAACTGATGATAATAAGTTTCAGCAGGAATTATGTTATTCGCTAGAAGCTAATACACCATCAATAAATGCTGTGTGCTGATGTTGTCTGCTGTATGCTTAGTCACTCAGTCATGTCTGTGACCCTATGGACTGTAGCCTGCCAGGCTCCTTTGTCCATGGGGGGATTCTCCAGGCAAGAATACTGCAGGGGGTTGCCATGTCTTCCTCCAGGGGATCTTCCCAACCCAGGGAGAAAACTCAGGTCTCCTGCATTGCAGGCGGACTCTTTACTGTCTGAGCCACCAGGGAAGCCTGATAAATGTTGGTTAAATGTGTTAAATAGTATGTTGACAAATATTTTTCAATGACACATTGCATACTATTTTACTGCATACTATTAAGTGAACTAAACTAATGGTTTTGTAAAGTTTGTAATAGACTAGTATAATACATGAAGTTGTGTTTCTAAATTTTCTTTTCATTCTTTCAAGAACTTTTGTTAAATCAACAAATCTTATTTTAAAATCTTTTTAAAAAAGTGTCTTCTATTTGAGTGTGCCAATAGTGTTAAAACAATGCAGCTAGAATTTAGATTATCTCTTTATATATAAAAAAATATCAATTCAAGAACAAGGGTAACTTACAAATGATATTAATGAGAATAAAGTAAATAATGGCAAATGAAATTATGTTGGTTTCAAATTAATATTTAACAAGAGGAAATTAGTTTTACTCCTCAAATACAATTATAATTCTATTAAATTTATTTATCAAAAAATTGTCCCAATATGACTGAAACAGAGAGAGCAAAAAACAGGATTGCATTATATTGAGGTTGAAAGTAGGCATAAATTAAGTGGGGCCACATAAACTAGTGTGACATTTTTAGGATCTATCTCAAGGGCAACCAGAAGACATTGTAGCATTTGACATGATCAGATTTGCATTTTCAGAAGATTTATTTTCAACAATGTGAAGAATGATTGGAAGAAGGGAACACTGAAGGCAGTCATTTCCAAAGCACTTGCTGCTGTCTGTGAGTAAATTGATCTTAGCTTGGAATGGTCTTAGGCGGACTAGACCTGTAGAGACTTGCAGCAGGGTTTCTGATCCTGTCCAGAGATTGAGATGGGACTGCAGTAATGAGAGAGCTGAATCCTAGGCCCCAGTGGCCAGTGACCAGCGGCTCTAGCCCTTCACCGAAAAGAATTCCCACGAAGATGAAGAGTAGTGAAACAAGTGTCTAGAGGTAGAAAAAAGAGAACAGTGTGCTCGTCTCCAAGGCAAACCATTCAATATAACAATAATCCAAATCTATGCCCCAACCAGTAATGCTAAAGAAGCTGAAGTTGAACGGTTTTATGAAGACCTACAAGATCTTTTAGAACTAATACCCAAAAAAGATGTCCTTTTCATTATAGGGGACTGGAATGCAAAAGTAGGAAGTCAAGAAACACCTGGAGTAACAGGCAAATTTGGCCTTGGAATGCGGAATGAAGCAGGCCAAAGACTAATAGAGTTTTGCCAAGAAAATGCACTGGTCATAGCAAACACCCTCTTCCAACAACACAAGAGAAGACTCTACACATGGACATCACCAGATGGTCAACACCGAAATCAGATTGATTATATTCTTTGCAGCCAAAGATGGAGAAGCTCTATACAGTCAACAAAGACAAGACCGGGAGCTGACTGTGGCTCAGATCATGAACTCCTGATTGCCAAATTCAGACTTAAATTGAAGAAAGTGGGCAACACCACTAGACCATTCAGGTATGACCTAAATCAAATCCCTTATGATTATACAGTGGAAGTGAGGAATAGATTTAAAGGTCTAGATCTGATAGATAGAGTGCCTGATGAACTATGGAATGAGGTTCGTGACATTGTACAGGAGATAGGGATCAAGACCATCCCCATGGAAAAGAAATGCAAAAAGGCAAAATGGCTGTCTGGGGAGGCCTTACAAATAGCTGTGAAAAGAAGAGAAGCAAAAAGCAAAGGAGAAAAGGAAAGATATAAGCATCTGAATGCAGAGTTCCAAAGAATAGCAAGAAGAGATAAGAAAGCCTTCTTCAGCAATCAATGTAAAGAAATAGAGGAAAAGAACAGAATGGGAAAGACTAGAGATCTCTTCAAGAAAATTAGAGATACCAAGAGAACATTTCATGCAAGGATGGGCTCGATAAAGGACAGAAATGGTCTGGACCTAACAGAAGCAGAAGATATTAAGAAGAGGTGGCAAGAATACACGGAAGAACTGTACAAAAAAGATCTTCATGACCCAGATAATCATGATGATGTGTTGACTAATCTAGAGCCAGACATCTTGGAATGTGAAGTCAAGTGGGCCTTAGAAAGCATCACTACGAACAAAGCTAGTGGAGGTGATGGAATTCCCGTTGAGCTGTTTCAAATCCTGAAAGATGATGCTGTGAAAGTGCTGCACTCAATTTGCCAGCAAATCTGGAAAACTCAGCAGTGGCCACAGGACTGGAAAAGGTCAGTTTTCATTCCAATTCCAAAGAAAGGCAATGCCAAAGAATGCTCAAACTACCGCACAATTGCACTCATCTCACATGCTAGTAAAGTAATGCTCAAAATTCTCCAAGCCAGACTTCAGCAATATGTGAACCGTGAACTCCCTGATGTTCAAGCTGGTTTTAGAAAAGGCAGAGGAACCAGAGATCAAATTGCCAACATCCGCTGGATCATGGAAAAAGCAAGAGAGTTCCAGAAAAACATCTATTTCTGCTTTATTGACTATGCCAAAGCCTTTGACTGTGTGGATCACAATAAACTGTGGAAAATTCTGAAAGAGATGGGAATACCAGACCACCTGACCTGCCTCTTGAGAAATCTGTATGCAGGTCAGGAAGCAACAGTTAGAACTGGACATGGAACAACAGACTGGTTCCAAATAGGAAAAGGAGTACGTCAAGGCTGTATATTGTCACCCTGCTTATTTAACTTATATGCAGAGTACATCATGAGAAATGCTGGACTGGAAGAAACACAAGCTGGAATCAAGATTGCTGGGAGAAATATCAATAACCTCAGATATGCAGATGACACCACCCTTATGGCAGAAAGTGAAGAGGAGCTAAAAAGCCTCTTGTTGAAAGTGAAAGAGGAGAGTGAAAAAGTTGGCTTAAAGCTCAACATTCAGAAAACGAAGATCATGGCATCTGGCCCCATCACTTCATGGGAAATAGATGGGGAAACAGTAGAAACAGTGTCAGACTTTGTTTTTTTGGGCTCCAAAATCACTGCAGATGGTGACTGCAGCCATGAAATTAAAAGGCGCTTACTCCTTGGAAGAAAAGTTATGACCAACCTAGATAGTATATTCAAAAGCAGAGACATTACTTTGCCGACTAAGGTCCGTCTAGTCAAGGCTATGGTTTTTCCTGTGGTCATGTATGGATGTGAGAGTTGGACTGTGAAGAAGGCTGAGCGCAGAAGAATTGATGCTTTTGAACTGTGGTGTTGGAGAAGACTCTTGAGAGTCCCTTGGACTGCAAGGAGATCCAACCAGTCCATTCTGAGGGAGATCAACCCTGGGATTTCTTTGGAAGGAATGATGCTAAAACTGAAGCTCCAGTACTTTGGCCACCTCATGCGAAGAGTTGACTCATTGGAAAAGACCCTGATGATGGGAGGGATTGGGGACAGGAGGAGAAGGGGACGACCGAGGATGAGGTGCCTGGATGGCATCATGGACTCAATGGACGTGAGTCTGAGTGAACTCCGGGAATTGGTGATGGACAGGGAGGCCTGGCGTACTGCGATTCATGGGGTCGCAAAGAGTCGGACACGACTGTGTGACTGAACTGAACTGACTGAACTGTGTGTGGCTAGACACATGGGTGGATTCAGAGGGAGTTTCGCTCTCCTGACATTTTGAATCACTTTTATCGGGCTTTTCTTCTGGGTTTCCCTTTGCCAGTCATCTCGCTTTGCCTAATTCTGAGTCCATCTTTCATATATTTCTGGGTCCCCCTGTCTGTGCGTGCACATCTCTTAGCCAAGATGGATTCTGGTGAAGAGGCTTATGGGTAGATTTCCATCAGTTAGTACAGGGTAGTACTGTTGCAGGAAAGGGGACCCCTTCCAGGGCCCGAAATGGGGCTCTTGCCTGACACTCATAATTCATTGTCTGAGGAGACACATGTGCTAACAAAGCAAGAGATTTATTGGGAAAGGGCCCCTGAGTGGAGGGCAGTAGCATAGGGGAACCTGGGAGAACTGCTCTGCCATGTCTTTTATGGTCTTGGGTTTTATGTGATGGGGTTAGCTTCTGGATTGTCTTTAGCCAATCATTCTGACTCAGAGTCCTTTCTGGTGGTGCACGCCTTGTTCAGCCAAGATGGATGCCAGCAAGAAGGATTCTGGGAGGTGGTCAGACATGTGGTGTCTCCTTTTGACCTTTCTTGAACTCTTCCTATTGGTCGTGGCTTATTAGTTCCATGTTCCTCACCAGGACTCCTGTCATAAAACAGCTCATGCAAATAGTTACTGTGATGCCTGACCAGGGTGGGCAGTTTCAGTTAGTGTGCTTGCCCTAACAGTTCCCCCTCCATTTTTTACCTCCAAGGAACCTTCCTGTGCATATGTAGTCAGGAAGTTCTCCTTGGCTTAGAGAATGAGAAATATGTGGTCTTTTACCTCATATGTAGGCAGGGCCCAACATCCTCTCTTGATAGTCCCGCTATTTTGATCTTGGAGACTTGGTCCACAGGAAACAAACTCCAACAGCTCACCCTGGGAGTTGGGGGAGGGGGACCCACTATCTCCTGCCTTAGGAAGATCTGAACAAACTTGCTAAATACTGTTAAAAATGTTCCAGACACTTACATTTCAGGTCTAGTTGGCTCTATTTAGTGAATCATGAATAGAGAAGCATCTGGTCTAAAGAAGTAGAGAGAAGCTTTGAAGAGTTGTACAAAGGGAGAGCGTTGTTGACTATAAGGAATAGGAATTAAGAAGTTATCCTGGGTAAATGCTGATTGATTATAGCAGGATTACTTTATTTATTTGAGGCATGACAAAGTTTTAGAGCTAGATTATGGTCAATTGAAGCTTATTCTGATTGGTTTTAGATTTTGATTTCTTAACCTTGAGGCACTTATAGGCTTGAGTTTAGGTTTGCTTAGGTTTGCTTTAGGATGGTGACTGCAGCCATGAAATTAAAAGACGCTTACTCCTTGGAAGAAAAGTTATGAACAATCTAGATAGCATATTCAAAACCAGAGACATTATTTTGCCAACAAAGGTCCATCTAGTCAAGGCTATAGTTTTTCCAGTAGTCATGTATGGATGTGAGAGTTGGACTGTGAAGAAAGCTGAGCGCCAGAGAACTGATGTTTTGAACTGTGGTGTTGGAGAAGACTCTTGAGAGTCCCTTGGACTGCAAGGAGATCCAACCAGTCCATCCTAAAGGAGATCAGCCTTGAGTGTTGTTTGGGAGGAATGATGCTAAAGCTGAAACTCCAGTACTTTGGCTACCTCATGCAAAGAGTTCACTCATTGGAAAAGTACTTTGCCCCCTCTGATCCTAGGAGGGACTGGGGGCAGGTGAAGAAGGGGACAACAGAGGATGAGATGGCTGGATGGTATCACCGACTCAATGGACATGAGTTTGAGTGAACTCCAGGAGTTGGTGATGGACAGGAAGGCCTGGCGTGCTGCAGTTCATGGGGTCGCAAAGAGTCAGACACGACTGATCGACTGAACTGAACTGAACTGAAGGTATAGGAATCACTTGAGTCTATTGGCTTCCTTGTTTCATTAATTTAATACTTAGAAAAATGTGAACTGGATAACGTTGGATGTGACAATAAAGGAAAAAGAGTATACGGAATCTCTCTCAGGCTTCTAACTTGCTTAACTGGGTGTATCAATAGTGTAACTTCAGAGATACAGGGATACAGAGAACAATGACAGATAAGGTTGGCCACATACTAATAAAAGTTTGAGTTTTACATGTGCTTTGTTTGAAGCTGATTAAAATAAAAAGGTTACTTAAGCAATTGAATATGTAGTTCTAGAATTTTGGAGGCAGATGTAAAAGAAAGATGTGGAATAACACTATGACAGTGGATGAGATCTCCTGGAGAGAAAGTAGAGATTGATAAGGGACATAACTTAGGATACAGTTTCAAGGATTATACCACTTAATAATATATAAATATTATTTTTCCTTTTGGGAAAAAATGACTATTCAGCAATGGAAAAAACTCTAGAGTAGAAAACAACATTCCAGGATAATAATCACTTTTTTCTTTTTTTTTAGTCACTAACTTTCATAGAGAATGAGCTAATCAGTTCATTGTTCTGGGTCTTAGTTTTATTATTCATAAAATGAAATGTTAAACTATATTAGTGCTTCCACTCAGTTATATATATATATATATATATATATATATATATTTTCAAGCCAGATTATGGGGCCATTTCTGATAAACTGAATTATAATCTCTGTGAGACCGGCCCCACAATCTGTAGTTTCCAGAAGCACCCTGAGTGGGAACATGTGTGCTGCACCATTTCTATAGATTCTCTTGTGCTCAAAGTTCTGTAATTATATAAGAATATGCAAAAAGTCACGGACGATATAAAATAAAAGAAACAATAAAGATGGTAACTTCATTTCAAAGAACAGTTTTGAATTTAAGCATCTTTTGTTCTTTTTTTATTCAAATTGAATGCTTCACCTTTAGATTTGCGTCAAAAGTTGAAACCATATGTCTTAAAGCTGAATGGCTTTAGTATCTTAAATGGTTTGCCCCCTGTGGGAACTAAATTATTATATATATATATATATATATATATATATATATATTTTCAAGCCAGATTATGGGGCCATTTCTGATAAACTGAATTATAATCTCTGTGAGACCGGCCCCACAATCTGTAGTTTCCAGAAGCACCCTGAGTGGGAACATGTGTGCTGCACCATTTCTATAGATTCTCTTGTGCTCAAAGTTCTGTAATTATATAAGAATATGCAAAAAGTCACGGACGATATAAAATAAAAGAAACAATAAAGATGGTAACTTCATTTCAAAGAACAGTTTTGAATTTAAGCATCTTTTGTTCTTTTTTTATTCAAATTGAATGCTTCACCTTTAGATTTGCGTCAAAAGTTGAAACCATATGTCTTAAAGCTGAATGGCTTTAGTATCTTAAATGGTTTGCCCCCTGTGGGAACTAAATTTATAATTGGTGGCTGGCTTGCTTAAATCCTTGATTATAGGAATTTCCTCTACAGTATACTTACTAGTTGAGTTTCATGGATTTTCTTTTGCTTTTCTTAGAATGTTTTCTTAACAGGATATATTTATTACCAATTTATCTGAAATAAAATTAAGTTTTAGCTCCTTACCCAGTTAAGCCAAGCAATCCGTAAAAGCAAACAATGAGTAGAGATTTGAAAAGAATAAAACAAGCCATCATTATGGGCTTGGGAAGTTAATTAGAACATAAATTAGCAATGGTTCCTGTAATGGTGGCCAAATGTTGAATTGTTCCCAGAAGTCAAAGAAACCATTTCTAATGTGAGTTTCCCAGGTTTCTTAGGGTTAAGTTGTCAGTTGTAGCAAAATGGTATTCATATGCTGCATAGGGTTAGTCGTCAGGGAGACTAACTTCGGTAACTTAGAGACTGAAGCATGAGGCAGGACAGTTTCATCTGGGGCAGCTGTGGACCAGTGGTGACTATGAGTGGTGTATTGAAGTGAGAGTAGTTGAGCATTGCTATGCACTTTAGATAAAGTTTTGTTGTCGTTTGGTTCATAGTCAGGTCGGACTCCTTGTGACTCCGTGAACTGTGCCTGCCAGCATCTTCTGTCCATGATATTTCCCAGTTAAGAATACTGGAGTGCCATTTCCTCCTCCAGGGGATCTCCCAACCCAGGGATTGAACTCATGTATTCGGCATTAGCAGGTAGATTCTTTACCACTGAGCCACCAGGGAAGTCCTTAGGTAAAATAGGTAAGTATATGTCTTTAATGATGGTTTAAAAATTAAACAATTTTCTTAAGACTCTCGGACTCACACACATTGAGATTGATAGTATAAATGTCACTCAGTGGTTGAAACCCCTTATCAAGAGCACTGATCTTAATATAAATATTTTTTTACATATTATAATGCATGTCACTCTCCCATAAACAATTCCATTAATAATAAGGAAAATGGCATACATACTAGAATTTCAGACATTTCTTAAACTGATTCATTGAAGCTACAGTTGTCATTTTTGTGAAGAATTTTTGCTTTTTTCTTATAAGTATTTTTTGAAATAATTTATTCAACAAATATTTTTGCCTGAAAAATCCCATGGACAGAGGACCCTGGTGGGCTATAGTCCAAAGGATTGTAAAGAGTCAGACACAACTGAACAGCTGAGCATGCACACCCACATTCAACAAACATATACTAAGGGCCAACTCTATGTCAAGTATAATATTAGGCCGTGAGAACAGCAAGAAAAAGGCAGAAACTTTTATAACATATAAAGTTTATAAAATTAATGCCAAGATACTCCTATCATGTTACACTGAAAATAAATGCTGAGATTTTATGGTCCAGCTATGATAGAGTCATCATTATTGAACTAGTCCATGTGCCATGAATAAAGAGAAAATTAGACAAGATTTTCAGGCACTGCACAACAAGCCAATAAGATTGTGATTTCTGGAAAAAGATAAAATAAAGTGAGTTCTACAATCCCCTTGGCTTTCTGCCTGGAAGCACTTCTCAGTCTACACTAAAGGCAAAGAAATTTGAAGGTGAGTGCATCAGTCATACAAAAATGAGAGGTCAAGGAAGCAGAGGTGGCTAGAATTTGAAACTCAAATACTATAGCAGATGGAGCTACTCAGAGAAAGAGCTTCAGACATCTGCACAGGGATCCTCTTACGGTCACATGAAGATATGTGTGGAGGTGGAAAGAAAAAAAATAAACATTCCCAGAACTCACACAGAGTTGGGAAAATGTTTCCTATCCATTTAGCTAAAGTAGAGAGGCCTTGTTGATCAATTAGAGCTATTCGTAGATACCCCCAAAAAAATCACCTTTAAAAAAGGACTAGCTCTAGAATAAAGGCTATTTAATGCTACTGTAACTAAGCTTAATAATGAATCTTAAAAGGACCACACTGATCTATAAGAAACATAAATGTCTTATAAAAACAGACTTCAATTCATTATGAAGCAGATATCAAAATCCAAACACTGAGCAATGTAACAATCACGGGACCTTTCATTCAAATATATATATATATACAACAAAAAGGAACAAATGGTACCCATAACCAGAAGAAAATCTGTTTACTGGGGCAGAACCAAATATGATAAAGATAATAGAATCAGCAGAAAAATATCTTTAAAATAGATTATAAATATGTGCAAAGATTTAAAGGAGAATGTCAATGTAATAGAAGGAAAATAAAAGATATAAAAAAAAAAAATGGAATTTATAGGGAACTAAATCTGGAAAGAAAAGTCTATTGAATAAGACTAATCCATGTTGGATATAACAGAAGAATTAATGACTGCTCTTGAAGACAGAATAGAAAAATATAGATCAAAAAGTATCCAAAGTGAAGAATAGAAAGAGAAATATTGAAACATAACAAATGCTTCAGTGGATCTCTGGTACAAATTCAAGAGGTTTAACATGGATTTTTCTTTGGAATGGTTTTGGTTACTGCCTTCTGTACAATATTACTAACCTCCATCCAGAATTCTTCAGGGACTCTACCTGATCTAATCCCTTGAATCTGTTTGTCACCTCCAGGGTGTAAACACAAAGGATTTTATTGAGGTCAGACCTAAATGGCCTAGTGGGTTTTTTTTCCTACTTTCTTCACTGAAGCCTGAATTTTGCAATAGGAAATTCAAGATCTGAGCCACAGTCAGCTCTAGGTCTTATTTATCCTAACGATCTAGAGCTTCTCTATCTTTGGCTGCAAACAATATAATTAATCTGATTTCAGTACTGACCACTGGTGATGCCCATGTATGGAGATATCAATACTCTATTGGTAATAGGATTCTTGGGTAGAGTCATTTTGTGTCAGTAGTACCTTGATGTTATTCTGCTATTTTATAACATCCAGTGTTGCAGATGGATAATGTGATGCTTGTATTATTTACTTTCCCTCTGTGATAATTTTTTCTTTAGCCTAAAAATTTGTTTAAATAATTCACTTTATCCAGGCAATTAAGCTTAGTTGGTAAAGGATCTGCTCACAATGCAGGAGACCCCAGTTCGATCCCTGGGTTGGGAAGATCCCTGGAGAAGGGAAAGGCTACCCACTCCAGTATTCTGGCCTGGAGAATTCCATGAACTGTATAGACGATGGGGTCCCGAAGAATCAGAAACAACTGAGTGACTTTCACTTTCAGAATTTTTACCAAGACTTTTATCTTCTCATCTGGAAGTGGATGGGAACTGATTCTTATGAATGAATATATAATTCTCTGGAAGCAAAATAACTTGCATCTTCGTTAGGATTTGGAGCTTATTTTTACTTAAACTTGAAATAATTCATGACTTTAACATGAACCAGATTCATTTTCCTATAAAATTGCTGAATGAAATCCAGGCTAGAATATGATCCCTGGGTGATAATGACTTTATGCCATTTGGAAAGTGTATACAGTGATGCATTTAGAAATTCAGAAACTGGAAAACACACAGAAACACACACTCTCTCCCAGGTTATCTCTGTAGATCTGCTGACCCTCCCATATCTTCAGAAATGACCCCAGTCCTCCACTCTCCTATATATCTGCCCTTTGCAATGTCACTTTGCAACTTCTGCCATTAAAGGCAAAGTCCATTTTCTTTCTTATTGAAGCTGGTGCAGTGCTGTTTTGTCCAATGGATGCAGAGTAGAGGATATTGTGACGATTCTGAGTGTAATTCCAAAGAGAATGTAAGAATACATACCTTTCTTGTCTCTCTCCCTCCCCACTTCTTTCTCTCCCCTCTCTGTCGGTAGCTAGCCAGTATGAGCATCAACACAGATTAGCCTGCTGCAGATGGAGAGAGAGTGCTTAAAAAAGCCATGTTATCCTAGCCAAAGCCCTTGACCTGTGATAGAGCCAGTTAATATCAGCCAAACCAATGAAGGTAACAACAGCTGACCTCAGGGGCATGGTTAGCATATATGAGAGCAGAAGGGCTACTTGTTTGACTGCTTGTTCCCAGCATTATTTATGGTAACTGAAAAACTGAAAGAGCATCTAAATTAAAAATATTTCAGAAATAAACTGAGACTAGAGTGCAGTTCCAGAGAAGGCAATGGCACCCCACTCCAGTACTCTCGCCTGGAAAATCCCATGGACGGAGGAGCCTGGTAGGCTGCAGTCCATGGGATCGCTAAGAGTCAGACACAACTGAGTGACTTCACTTTCACTTTTCACTTTCATGCATTGGAGAAGGAAATGGCAACCCACTCCAGTGTTCTTGCCTGGAGAATCCCAGGGACGGGGGAGCCTGGTGGGCTGCTGTCTCTGGGGTCACACAGAGTTGGACACGACTGAAGCGACTTAGCAACAGCAGCAGCAGCAGCAGCAGAGTGCAATTCAGTGTTACTTACTTTATACTCCACTGTGTGTGTGATCAGTCACCAATTTGGGTCTGACCCTTTGCGACTCCTTGGACTGTAGCTCACCAGACTCTTCTGTCCGTGGGATTTCCTAGACAAGAATGCTGGAGTGGGTTGTCATTTCCTTCTCCATGGGATTTTCCTGACCCAGGGATCGAACCCACATCTCCTGCATTGGCAGGTGGGTTCTTTACCACTGAACCACCAGGAACCCCCTTAGACCCCTTTAGATCTGTTCATATTAACTCCATTTCATTTATCCAACTTCTAGGGCTTATCCAGATAGTTTTATGAAAAAACAAAGATTTCTCAATTCTTTCACGTATTATGTTTATATGATTTGCATTAGATTTAAAATATATGCAGACACACCAACATTGTAACTGCACGGAAACACATGAAAAGGCTTCCCCCAATCATAATGATAACATAAGGTCTCTAAGGTGCAAGTAATCTGAGATACCACCTTGACTCATGTCAAATTTGAGCCAGTTTAAATGTATTCTCCTTTCGGACTATTTGTATAATGTTTTCTCAAATTATATGAATAGATATTTGCAAAGTTAATAAATTCTAACTTTGCTAACACATTCATCTTGTTAAGCCACCCACACACCTCTATTACATGCCCTCCCTCAACTCCTAATCATTTCTCCCAAGACATCTCTTTTATTTTAGTAAGACATCTTTTGGTTGTGAATGAGAGAATTGAAATTACAGTCGATTTTTAATTTAATTACAGTGGTTCATGAACCTGGAAAGGATATGGGTAAATTTTGCCCCATTTATGTATGACTGGATCTGGTAAGCTGAAGGATATTATTGCTGTTGTTACTGTGACTCAGTAGTAAAGAACCCGCTTGCCAATACAGGAAATTCAGGTTTGATCCCTGGGTTGGGAAGATCCTCTGGAGAAACAAATGCAACCGATTTCAGTATACGTGCCTAGAAAATCCCATGGACAGAGGTGGCTGGCAGGCTACAGTCTCAGTTCAGTTCATTCGCTCAGTCATGTCTGACTCTGCGACCCCATAAATCGCAGCACGCCAGGCCTCCCTGTTCATCACCAACTTCTAGAGTTTATCCAAACTCATGTCCATTGAGTAGATGATGCGATCCAGCCATCTCTCCTCTGTCGTCCCCTTCTCCTCCTGTCCCCAATCCCTCCCAGCATCAAGGTCTTTTCCAATAAGTCAACCCTTCACATGAGGTGGCCAAAGTATTGAGTTTCAGTTTCAGCATCAATCCTTCCAATGAACACCCAGGACTGACCTCCTTTAGGATGGACTGATTGGATCTCCTTGCAGTCCAAAGGACTTCAAGAGTCTTCTCCAACACCACAGTTCAAAAGCATCAGTTCTTTGGTGCTCAACTTTCTTCACAGTCCAACTCTCACATCCATACATGACTACAGGATCGCAAAAGAATTGGACACAACTTAGCAACTAAACAGGAAATGTATGACTGCGTCTTGTGAGCTGAAGGATATTGTTGTTGCTTTCAGTCACTCAGTCATGTCCAACTCTTTGTGTCCTCATGTACTGCAGCACGGCAGGCCTCCCTGTCTCCCAGAGTTTGCTCAAATTCATGTCCATTGAGTCAGTGGTGCCATCCACCCATCTCATCCTCTGCCGCCCCCTCTCCTTTTGCCTTCAGTCTTTCTTAGGAAGGATATTGTTTGTATGTGATTCTATCTCCCCGTCTCCTTTCCTATTCTGTACATGAACTGGCCTGATTCCACTGGCCATTTCCACGTAGTTGACATGACTGCTGGAAGCTCTCAACCAGAGAAAAGAAAGGAGCCTCACTCTCACCTTCAGTAAGGAAAATTCCAAAGCGGGACTCAGCCTGCTGGAGTTACATGACCACTCATGTTTTCCATTCTTATGGTGTACAGGATGTTGTTTTACAATTGACCTGGGTTATCTGTCCAAAACTATGCCAGTAGTACATTTTGATAAGCAGATAAAGAACAGTGCAAGTGCAGAAGGGAGACTGTTTTGCCAAAAACGTGGGCTGTCATTTCTAAAATAAGGAATCAATGATGGTGAGAAGACCTAAATGACAGGTTCCCACTAGATTATTTGTCTTTGATATGACATGACAGTGCAATTTATTAATTTATATCAGGGAAGATTTTCCACGTGCCAGACACTTATTACAATAAGCTAGGAACATTGTTGTCATAAGCTGTGTAAAAATAGTCTTATAAAACTGAAAATAATGCAGTTAAAATGTATTCTGAAATTGGAGGGAAAATACTAAAATCATGATTTTGAAAATTTAGTCCTGTTCTATAAACATTTCCTAGCATCAGTTCAGTTCAGTTGCTCAGTCATGCTGACTCTTTGCAACCCCATGATGCAGCACACCAGGCCTCCCTGTCCATCACCAAATCCCGGAGCTTGTTCAGACTCATGTCCATTGAGTCAGTGATGCCATCCAACCATCTCATCGTCTGTTGTTGCCTTCTCCTCCTGCCTTCAGTCTTTCTCAGCATCAGGATCTTTTCTAGTAAGTCAGTTCTTCGCATCAGGTGGACAAAGTATTGGAATTTCAGCTTAGGCATCAGTTCTTCCAGTGAATATTCAGGACTGATTTCCTTTAGGGTCTGATAAATATCATCAGGCAGAAGTCAAATAATTTTAGACGTTGCCTTTTGTCTCCTCCTCTTGGGCAATCTGTTCTCTGTGGTCCATTGAAGCAATCATTTCATACATTGTCTACTTTTCTGGTTGTTTACAATGGGAGAGATAGTGAAGCGCCAGTTATTCGGATTCCAGCTAACTTAGTCAGTTTTACTCCTTTTTCTGTGTCCTCATTTCACTGAAGACCTTGTTACCTTTGCTCTGCTGGAGTTACCCTTCTGTGTGGTACAGTTCAGTTCAGTTGCTCAGCTGTGTCCGACTCATTACAACCCCATGGACTGCAGCACGCCAGGCCTACTTCTCCATCACCAACTCCTGGAGTTTGTTCAGACTCATGTCCATCAAGTCAGTGATGCCATCCAACCGTCTCATCCTCTATCATCGCCTTCTCCTCCTGCCTTTAATCTTTCCCAGCATCAGGGTCTTTTCAAATGAATCCACTCTTTGCATCAGGTGGCCAAAATATTGGAGTTTCAACTTCACCATCAATCCTTCCAAGGAACACTCAGGAGTGATCTCCTTTAGGATGGACTGGTTGGATCTCCTTGCAGTCCAAGGGACTCTCAAGAGTCTTCTCCAGCACCACAGCTCAAAAGCATCCATTCTTTGGCGCTCAGCCTTCTTTCTGGTCCAGCTCTCACATTAATACCTGTAGCCCTACAAGACCTTCTATAACACCCCATAAAGATGTCCTTTTCATCCTAGGGGACTGGATGCAAAAGTAGAAAGTCAAGAGATACCTGGAACAGCAAACAGACTTGGCCTTGGAGGACAAAATGAAGCAGGACAAAGGCTAACAGTTTTGCCAAGAGAAACACACTGGTCAAAATTTCCTAGCATATTATGCTGCAATAAGATATGAATGGAAATAGCATAAGAGTGAATGACTTTTTGCTTCTGATTCTAATCTTGTTCTAATTTTATTCCTGGTTATGCAAGAGTATGTATTAAGTTGGTGCAAAAGTAATGCAGTTTTGCATTGTTGAACTTTGCCATTTGATATTGGAATGCACTCTTAAATAAATATGATTTCGTTATAGATAAGTTTAATGTGCATTTCTTGCTTTATACTTTTCTCTAATGAATTAATACTTGCTGTTTATTTTATATATACTTTAGACTATTTGAATGATGTTAGACAAAAAAGCAAATTCAAGTGGTTTTCTTATTCGAGTTCAAAATGGATCATAAAGCAGTGGAGACAATTCACATCAGCAATGCATTTGGTCCAAGAACTGCTAATGGACGTATAGTGCAGTGGTGGTTCAAAACCTTCTGCAAAGGAGACAAGTGCCTTGAAGATGAGGAGCATACTGGCCGGCCATTGGAAGTTGACTAGAACCAATTGAGAGTCATCATTGAAGCTGATCGTCTTACAGCTATACAAGAAGTTGCCCCAAATCTCAACATCAACCATTCTATTCAGCATTTGAAGCAAATTGGAAAGGTGGAAAACCCTCATGGGATGATTGGAAGAAAAAAAAGTCATCGTTTTGAAGTGTCATCTTCTCTTATTCTATGCAAAAACCAATGAACCATTTCTCCATTGGATTGTGACTTGTGATGAAATGTGGATTTTATCTGAAAAGCAATGATGACCAGCTCAGTGGTTGGACCAAGAAGAAGCTCCAAAGCACTTCCCACAGCAGAGAAAGGTCACGGTCACCGTTTGGTGGTCTGCTGCCGGTCTGATCCACTACAACTTTCTGAATGCAGTGAAACCATCACAACTGAGAGTATGCTCAGCAAATTGATTAGACGCCCATAAGACTGCAATGTCTGCAGCTGGCACTGGTCAGCAGAAAGGGCCTAATTCTTTTCCAGGACAGTGCTCTACTGCACATCACACAACTGATGCTTCAAAAGTTGAGTGAATTTGGGTAGGAAGTTTTGCCTTATCTGCTGTATTCACCTGACCTCTTGCCAGGCAGCTGCCACTTACTCAAGCATCTTGACAACTTTTTGAAGACAAAATAGTTTCACAACCATCAGGATACAGCGAATGCTTTCCAAGAGTCTGTCAAATCCCATGGCACTTATTTTTATGCTACAGGAATAAACAAATGTATTTCTTATTGGCAAAAATGTGTTGATTGCATTGGTTCCTATTATGATTAATAAAGATGTGTTTGAGCAATCGTAGACCCTGATTTAAAATTCAGGGTACACTACCACAACTACTTTTGAATGCAATTACTTTTGGTTAACAATAAAACAAATGAAATTTTGATGAAGCATGGACAACATATAGAGGTTTAAATAATAAAATTTATTTAATAAAAGCATATGATATTGTGTTCTATTGTATAAATCAACATTTTCAATAGCTGTTGAGTCTTTGGTATTTACTAAGATAATAAAAATTCAAATAGTTTCACAATTCATGAATATTGATGTCATCAAAGCTATAAAGTATATTTATAGTTATGAGTATTTATCCCACTAACTTTTCATCAAATTCTATTTTTATGTATATATTTTAAAATTTATAGCCTAGGCAATATCATTATTTTTAACAATATATATCCATACACTGGATAAAAAATTTACTTGTGAAAACTACACATGAACACCAGTGGTTAACAAAACATGATTTATAAAAATTTCTCATATTTGTATTTACTGATATTTGTTATGCCTGCTGGTATTCAAGTCATAGATATTTAACATTTTCATGAATTTATGAAATAAAATCATTACAGAGATTGTTATTCTTATCCCTATAAGAATACATCAACAAGCTCAGGTGCTCTGGCGACACATCAGAGCACTCTGGAAATAGCAAGGAAGACCAAACAAGACAGTAGGGAACTAAGATTCTTAAATGTAACAATTTATGCATCCAATTATAAAACATGGACATAAAATGCACCAGATAGAATGAAAAATTATAGGAAATAATTAAAACAATACACTTGCAGAAGGAAAACCAGGGAGATTTTTATTTTAGAAATCAAAGTTTACTGAAGATGTAAGGGAGTGAATGAATTAATGTTGCATTATTTGAGTGTTAATTGTTTATTAAAACACTGTGAAGGTGCAAAAATGAATGTTTCATTACTGACTTCAAGACAATTGTTTACCACAAGTAGAAATAGGCAAAGAAGTACATATAATGAAATGATAGAAGTATTGTGGGCAGGGGATAGTGGAATTCAGAGAGAAAAGAAGAGAGAAACTCTCAGTGTAATTAAACCTGAAATGACTTCATCAACAGCAGAATAAGGATATTGAAGGGAAATACAATGTCCTTTAACTTCTGTAAATATTTGTCCTGAAATGTGTGTCACTTTTAAAAAACCTGCTCAGAAATGAAACAAATCAATTTTCTAGAGCCTTTAAGCTATGTAAATGCTTTATAAATTAAATGGCTTGACCTGATTAGAAAAAATAAGTTCTAGTTTGTCAGAACACTAGGGGAAACAGGGGTAGGCATACAGATAAGAATTCTCAGTCTCCTCTTGGAAGACATGTGAATGGAAGTTAGTAATCTTGAGCCCAAGAAACAGCTAGCAAACTGGAGTTTGGTAAGGCTGGCGTGGAGGATTAGAGTAGCAAGTCAGAAAAAGAACTCAGAGAAAAGCTGACACAGACTGAGGCCGGCCATACATGTGTTCATTTGCATTCTTTCTCTGTACCTTATTCTATAGGCAACATAAGATGAAAAACATGTGTTTTATACAAGTCAGTGCCATGATTTAATGTGCATTTCAGAAAATTATTCTTTCAGAAGTTTGGATTGTTATTTATCAAACATGTTTTTGCTTTCTTATTTTGTGAAATTTAACCCCATAAAATATTACCAATGTTTAAAAGAAAAACAACAACAACAAAAAAAAAAAACTACAGAAGAAAAAGTTCAGTCTTCATGTCAAAATAATTTGAGAATTGTTTTAGTGAATAAATATATATGAAAATATTACAACTTTAGTTATGACTCACCAGAGGAGCGTAAAAAACCCTGCCTAACTTAAATTAATTTGATAAAATAAATTTTCCCTTCAGAAAGTTCTTGAAAGCATTAGTTAGGAAAGTACTGGTATAGAAGTTAGAATGGAACCTACCAGTCAGGAGATAGGCAGAACTCTTAGGAAACATTGAAATATTTTAAGTAAATGTTAATGGGGATTGAAATGGAAATGAGAGCATGACGGTTGTTGTTGAGTTGTTAAGTCATGTCCAACTCTTTGCAACCCCATGGACTGCAGCATGCCAGGCTTCCCTGTCCTTCGCTCTATCCCAGAGCTTGCTCAAACTCATGTCCATTGAGTCAGTGATGCCATCCAACCATCTCATCCTCTGTTGCCCCCTTCTCCTCTTGCCCTCAATCTTTCTCATCCTCAAGGTCTTTTCCAATGAGTCAGCTCTTCACATCAGATAGCCAAAAGGTTGGACCTTCAGCTTCACCATCAGCGTCAGTTCTTCCAGTGAATATTCAGAGTTGAGTTCCTTTAGGATTGACTAGTTTGATTGCCTTGCAGTCCAAGGGACTCTCAAGAGTCTTCTCTAGCACCACAATTCAAAAACATCCCTTCTTCAGTGCTCAGCCTTCTTTATTATCGAACTCTCACATCCTTCCATGACTACTAGAAAAACCATAACTTTGACTATACAGACTTTTGCTGACAAAGTGATGTTTTTGCATTTAATACTCTAACTATCCTTGTCATAGCTTTCCTTCCAAGAAGCCCACATCTTTAATTTTATGGCTGCAGTCATGATCTGCCATGATTTTGGAGCCCAAGAAAACAAAATCTGTCACTGCTTCCACGTTTTCTCCATTTGCCATGAAGTGATGGGACGTATGCTGTGATCTTAGCATTATGAATGTTCAGTTTTAAGCCAGCTCTTTCACTCTCCTCTTTCACCCTCATCAAGAGACTCTTTAGTTCCTCTTCACTTTTTGCCTTTAGAGTGGAATCATCTGCATTTCTGAGTTTATTGATATTTCTCCCAGCAATCTTAATTCCAGCTTGTGATTCATCTAGCCCAGCATTTTGCATGATTTACTTTGCATATAAGTTAAATAAGCACAGTAACAATATACCTTGGTGTACCCTTTTCCCAATTTTAAACCAGTCAGTTGTTCCATGAAAGATTCTGCTTCTTCTTGACCCAAATACAGATTTCTCAAGAGACAGGTAAGGTGGTCTGGAATTCACATCTCAAAGAATTTTCCACAGCTTGTTGTGATCCACACAGTCAAAGGCTTTCATGTAGTCAATGAAGCAGAAGGAGATGCTTTTCTGGAATTCCCTTGTTTTCTCTATGATTTAACAAATATTGGCAAGTTGATCTCTGGTTTCTCTGGCTTTTTTAAACCCAGATTGTGCATCTGGAAGTTCTCTGTTCACGTTCTTGGTTCAAAGCCTAGTTTGAAGGATTTTGAGCATAACCTTACTAACATGAGAAATGAACACAATTGTCTGCTAGTTTGAACATTCTTTGACATTGCCCTTCTTTGGAATTGAAATGAAAACTGACTTTTTCCAGCCCTGTGACCACTACCAAGTTTTCCAAATTTGCTGACATATTGAGTGTCCCACTTTAGCAGCATCATCCTTTAGGTTTTTAAACAGCATAGCTGGAATGCCATCACCTCCACTAGCTTTGTTCATAATAACGCTTCTTAAGGCACACTTGACTTCATACTCCAGAACGTCTGGCTCTAGGTGAATGACCACACCATTGTGGTTATCTGGGTAGACTGAAATGGACTCTGAGTTGATGGAGTAGACAAAACCCAACTTTGGCTATGATTGGTCATGGAAATAGTGAAGTCACATTTTTCTTTGATTATGTTTTTATCTGTGTTATTTATTGCGCATATCAATTTACTCTAAAACACACTGGCTTAAGTATAACACATTTACTATCTCACAGTTGCTGTACTCCAGGAATCAAGGCACATCTTAGCTTTAGAGTCTCTCATAAGTCTGTAGTCAAGGCTACAGTCTAGGCTACCATGTCATCTAAAGGCTCCAATAGGAAAGGATCCACTTTCAAGAAGGGTTAGCTGTTTTTTGGAAGGCTTCAGTTCCTGTTAGGCTACTGGAATGAGAGCTTAAGTTTCTCCCTTCCTATTGTCCAGAGGTTGCCCTCAGTATCTCACCACATGGAAACATTCTTCATCAGAGTGAATAAGCAGAGGGAGTACAAGCGAAAGAATGACTGCTGGCAAGACAGAAGTCTTCGGCTTTTGTAGTCTAATCTTGGAAGTGATAACTAATCACATTTGCCATTTTCAGGTTGTTTAAAGCTAGCTACCAGGCTCAGCCTGCCCTTAACAGATAGATATTAGATGAGGACATTAATAATAGAAGACATGAATCACTGTAAACTATTTTAGAAGGCTGTTTGCCACATTTTCTAATAGTTGATATGAAAATAAATCTGTAAGGACTTTTTCAATAGAAAGAGAGGTAACTATTAAAGCAAAAACAACAGAGAACAAAATCATCAAAGCAAACAAACAAAATACCCATAACCCTTTAACTACCTTTATAGTGAATTGAATTTTATTTATTTTGAAAGGACTAAAGATTTTTGCATGCTACACATTTAAACTATATGATGCACTAAAGCATTTTTGTAATTTGTAGAGACTGTGAGCTGATAAGTATTTGTGCACTCAACTGTGAATATTTTAAAATGTGTTTAACATGAATACAAGCAGAAATAAACACAATTAGTAATTAGAAAGTCTGTACCAAGAACAGCTTTTATTTTTGCTAAAAGTGTTCTTGATACATTTTATCCTTGCATTGTAACACAACACCCATTATCATTCTCTTTTCTTCTTTCTCCTTTTAATGTTTTACACATGGTGTGAGAAACCATGTGTTCTGTTTAAAGAATTATTGTTTGCTAAATTGTTGGGGCCTTTTGAATTCTTCACATGACTTTATCTTCTCTCCCCCCCACCTCCCAATATTATAAATACACATGTACATGAGTTTTTCAACTAATAGAATACTCAGGACCCTGGATGATCACACTCAAGCAGATTCAAAGAATGTAAGAGAACATTAGCATGGAGAATTTGGTCTGTGTTTCAACTGTCTAACTCTAGCTCCAGTCAGCATAGGTGGGATTAATGGTTTAACTCAAACATTTAAGAGAGGTATCTAGCTTAAGTCTGAAAGAAGAGTAACCAGAAATTATAATTACTGATCATGTTCTTTCTGATAAAAGGTTGAACTTTTCTCCTATTTACAAAGACAGGATGCATTGTCCCATACTTCCTGATGAAGTAGATTGGCTTAAAGCTAGTGACATACAATAAAAGACAAACTGCCAATGTTGTGTGTGTGTGTGTGTACATGTGTGGATGTGTGTGAGTGAGTTTGTGTGTGATTTCATGTGATCTAATTTGCAGCATCAGTCGGGCAAATTTTAATGACAATGACTTAGGGGCAAAAAGAGCCCTGAGGCTTAAATATTCAGCTTAGATAATTCATTTATGCAACTGAATCATGATTTTTGTCATGCATATAAGTACAGTAATGATATTTACCTCAGGAAATTATTAAGAATCTTAAATGAGATGTTATGAAATAGTAGTAACCACTAGAAGATCAAAAAGTGGAGTAATAGTGCAGTCTAGGTGAGGGGAGAGGCTGGTTTACTTTGGATGTTCAGAAAAGATGTCTGTGAGGCAGCAATATTATAGCTTATAGTTGAAACAGAAAACAAGCCAACTGGCAAAGCTATGAGGAGGACTCTTCTAGGCTGGAGACATCTGGAAAGTGCAAAGGGTATAAGGCAGGGGCAAGCCTGGCATGTTTGACCAAGCCAGAAACACTCATGTGTCTGAGTCGCTGAGTTGTGTTCAACTCTTTGTGACCCCCCTGGACTGTAGCCCACTAGCTCCTCTGTCTGTGAAATTCTCCAAGCAAGAATACTGAGTGGGTAGCTCTTTCCTTCTCCAGGGGATCTCCCCGACACAGAGATCAAACCTAGGAATCCTGCATCGCAGGCAGTTACTGTCTGAACCACCAGAAAAGCCTCATACCAAGACATCGATGAGGAAACTTGGAGGAGATCATAATGTCTGGCTAAGCATCCCTTAGGCAAAACCCCTACAGGAGGCTTAAATTTTGTGTGTAATTGGAAGCAATTTCGGTAGAGAACTGATGTGGCACAATTTATATTCCAAACAGGAAGATTACTGTAGATGGTCTGCATGAATAGATTACGTAGTAGTTAAAGATGAATCAAAGCATTCTGAGATGGTTTAAGTAATTTAGATTACAGAAGATGAAGCTTTGGAAGGTGCAAGACAAAGATGGAAAGATGCCGAAAGTTAATTAAGAAAAATGGAAGTGTTTAGTGTCTCTAAGTGCAAGAGAGTGTGGTTGAAGAAATAAAAAAGAGGTATCGACATCAAAAAGTTGCTGAGAAGAAAAAGATGATGAGGAGAAAGAATACTTTTCAAATATGGCAGCATTCAGATTGCCGAGACTCTCAATTAGTATAGTTTCAGTATGTTAGATGGGGAAATCTGGTTGGATCAAGAGGAAGGGAAACAGAAAGTAAAAATAGGAGAGCAACAATCATAGATCATGCTTTAAAAGGTTTTACTGGGAAGAGGATATGAGACATAACAAAGTTTAAACATATATAGAGTTGTGTTGCCAGTTTTTAAAATGGTGTATCTTAGAGCGTGTTTATATGCCACTGAGAATGAATCAGTAGAAATGGAGAAAATCATGATGTAGGTGAGAGATGGAATAATAGTAAAAAGACTGTCAGAAAGCTAGAAGGAAAAGAATACAGAATCCAGTGAAAAGTTTGGAATTTGACTAGCTTGTCAAATTGTCATCTTTTGTAATGAAAAGCCAGAGAATGTGAGATGAGATGAAAGCAAGATTGTAAGATAAGAATGAAGAAAATAAATCCCTTCCAATTGCTTGAATTGGAGGCAGGAGTATAACATTTTAGATTCTAGGAGAGAGTAGAAGGTATAAAATAATTATTTCACTAGATACAATATAAACATTAGAATAGAATGGAGCAAGATTGCATATTCAGTGTTTGAGATGGTAAGTTTAAATTGTGATCGGTAAACTTAGATTTACATTACCTCTAGCCATATGTTATTGCTTAAGTACAGATCCAGGAACGTAGGTGTTTAAGGAGATTTACTGTTTTCAGGTAAGAACAGCAGAAGCAAAAAGGGTCAAGGGACTTGGGGAGATTTTCAAGGGATTTTTTTAATGATATTCCACAGAATCTAATCTGAGTAAAGAAGGAATTAATGACCATGAGAAGATGGTTGATAGAAAGACGAGGGCAGAACAGTAAGGAAAACTTCTCAATCGGGCAAAAGGATTGTTGCAAAAGAAGAGAGTAGGCTACCTGAAGAGATGGAGATGATCTGAGTAAATTCAATATTAGATTTGAAATTTCAAAAGCAAGGTAGCAATGAAAAAAATCAATGCTAGGCCCTGATAATGGTAAAATTAAGATGAAGTAATAGACCACTGGGAGCTGAACATGGTGGCTTGGATGATAAAGAATCTACTTGCAATGTGGGAGACCCTGGTTCAGTCCCTGGGTTGGGAAGATCCCCTGGAGCATGGAATAGCTACCCACTCCAGTATTCTTGTTTGGAGAATCCCATGGACAAAGGAACCTGGTGGGCTACAGTCCCGCTGATCACAAAGAGACAGATCGGACTGAGCAATAAACACTTTCACACTTTTAATAGACAACTGGACATAAGGAGGTCAAGGAAATTTAAGCCCTGATAATTGTTTGGATTATTCAGGGCATCAAATATGTTGAAATCACCAAGAATGGTAGTAAGAGCAAGGATGGAGAAAGCTGACTATGAGCCCAGTGATGACAACTTCAGCAAGAAAGTACATCAAGGAAGTCAAAGAATTAGAGCAACAAAGGACAGCGGTTCTCTTATTGGATAATATCCAGTTCAAAAGAGCTGGAGGTGTTGAACGAGGAAAAGAAAAGGTGATATTGAAGTGTAGAAGGAAAGAAAACCGACACTTATCTTACCTCCAGGCTATGAGTTATGCAGGGAGTGAGAAAGACATTGTTCTCCACTCTGAAGGGCTGGGAGATGTGTTGATCAAGAGATAGGTTTCTATTAATCCATAAAGTTGAAGAGGATATTTGGAGGGGAGGCTCTGGAAATAGGAATTGTCAACACTATATGAAGCAGAAGACAAACTCTGAGTTTAGAGCTCTTTTAAAAGACACTACATTTATCTCATCTCTAATTAGTTTAAAATAGTGACACATAAGAACTTACAATATATTACAATAACTTATTTGCTTGGGAATAAGCTAGTAGGAATATCTAACCTAGTTATCCAATGAAGGCAGTGATTCACTTAAATGTAGAGATATAACCTCAGTAATAATTAGTAGGAGACAGTGCAGATGATACCACCCTTATGGCAGAAAGCAAAGAGGAACAAAGGAGCCTCTTGATGAAAAAAGAGGAGAGTGAAAAAGCTGGCTTAACTCAACATTCAAAACACTAAGATCATGGCATTTGGTCTCATCTTTTCATGGCAAATAGATGAGGAAACAAAGGAAATGGTGAGAGATTTTATTTTCTTAGTCTCCAAAATCACTGCAGATAGTGACTTCATCCATGAAATTAAAAGACACTTGCTCCTTGGAAGGAAAGCTATGACCAACCTAGACATCATATTAAAAAGCAGAGACATTACTTTACCTGCAAAGGTCCGTCTAGTCAAGGCTATGATTTTTCCAGTGGTCATCTATGGATGTGAGAGTTAGACTGTAAAGAAAGCTGAACGCTGAAGAATTGATGCTTTTGAACTGTGCTATTGGAGGACACTCTTGAGAGTTCCTTGGACTGCAAGGAGATCCAACCAGTCCATCCTAAAGGAGACCAGTCCTGGGTGTTCATTGGAAGGACTGAGGTTGGAGCTGAAACTCCATACTTTGGCCATCTGATGTGAAGAACTGACTCATTGGAAAAGACCCTGATGCTGGGAAACACTGAGGGCAGGAGGAGAAGGGGAGGACAGAGGATGAGATGGTTGGATGGCATCACCAACTCAATGGACATGAGTCTGAGTAAACTCTGGGAGTTGGTGATGGACAGGGAGACCTGACGTGCTGCAGTCCATGGGGTCTAAAAGAGTTGGATATGACTGAGGGACTGAGCTGAGGTGAACAAAAGTTTACCGAAGTTCTTGGGTGGAAGAAGTTCCTTATAACTTTCTGTCCCTCTTTTTTTTTTCATTACTAATAATAGCCAGTTCTTTGTATTCATAGAAATTTGTTTCAGGACTCTTGAGGGTAACAAAATCCACAGATGCTTAAGGCCCTTATATAAAATGGAATAGCAATTGTGTATAACCTACATAAATGCTCCTGTACCCTTCAAATATCTCTGTTGTTGCTGCTGCTGCTGCTAAGTCACTTCAGTTGTGTCCAGCTCTGTGCGACCCCATAGATGGCAGCCCACCAGGCTCCCCTGTACCTGGGATTCTCCAGGCAAAAACACTGGAGTGGGTCACCATTTTCTTCTCCAGTGCATGAAAGTTAAAAGGGAAAGTGAAGTTGCTCAGTCGTGTCCCACTCTTCGTGACCTCATGGACTGCAGCCCACCAGGGTACTCCGTCCATGGGATTTTCCAGGCAAGAGTACTAGAGTGGGTTGCCATTACCTTCTCCAAGACACTATAATAACTAACACAAAGTAAATGCTATGTAACTAGTTGCCAGAATGGTATATTCAACTTTTAATTTTGTAACTTTCTGTAATTCTTCAAATATATTTTTGATCTAAGTTTGGTTGAATTCAAGAATGTAGAACCTGCAGATGTAGGGGGTTGAGTATATTATTTATTTGTGCCATCTGCATTTTTTTAACAGTCATGCTATGTATGTTTATTTATTTTTGCTTCTTTAGTCTTTGCAAAGATTTATCTTTTTTTTTTTTTGGTTTCCTCTCAGTGTCCCTGTTATTATGTCCCACTTTTGTTTTCTTTCTTTATTGTATTTAATTCTGCTTATTTTGGTTGAATTATTGTTTTGTAATTATATCCATCAGGCAGATTCTGTAATACTGAACCACCAAGGAAGCCCCTTATATGTGATACATTAATCATTAATAAACAGACATTCTTCTTATTTCAAACTGAATTGCATTGACATTCCCACCAAATTCATATGTCGAAACCCTAACCCACAGTACCTCATAATGTGACTGTATTTTGGAGATAAGGCCTTTACAGTGGTGAGTAACTTAAAAACAAAGTCATTAGGGAAGGTCTTATTCAATCTGAGGACTTCTCTGGTGGCTCAGACTGTAAGGAATCTAATGCAATGCAGATGCATTAGTTCAATCCCTGGGTTGGAAAGATTCCCTGGAGAAGAGAATGGATACCCGCTCCAATATTCTTGCCTAGGGAATTCCACAGACAGGAACCTGATGGGCTACAGTTCAGAAGTTCTCAGAGTCAGACGTGACTAAACAACTAGCACTATACAGTCTGAATGGTATCCTTATAAGAAGAGGTTTTCGTATTCACAGAAGAGACACACAAGCAAGAAAGACCTTGTAAGGACGAGACAAGAACGTGGCCATTTGAAAGTCAAGGACAGATACTTCAGGGGAAACTAAGCATGCTAACATTTTTCTCAAGATGAGAAAGTAAATTTCTTTTGTTAAAGCCACCCCACATGTAGCAGAACTAGCTACTATACTTCTTTTCTACTAAAACATGTAGATACCAGACATTTTCCTCTAAGTACCATTTGAATTGTGTCATATACTTTCATAGGAAATGCTTTTAAAACATTTCAGTCCTAAATATTTTCAAGTTTTTAGTATGATTTCTTCTATGATACATGAATTATTCAGAACGACGTTTATACATTTTCCAACATAAATTTTTTTCACATAGTTTGGTTATTGATTTTCAACTCAAAGCCAGTAGAGTACAGCAGTCACACTCTGCTGCTGCTGCTACTGTATGTTGCTTCAGTCGTGTCTGACTCTGTGCGACCCCACAGACAGCAGCCCACCAGGCTCCCCCATCCCTGGGATTCTCCAGGCAAGAATACTGGAGTGGGTTGCCATTTCCTTCTCCAATGCGTAAAAATGAAAAGTAAAAGTGAAGCCACTCATTCGTGTTGGACTCCTAGCGACCCCATGGACTGCAGCCTACCAGGCTCCTCTGTCCATGGGATGTGCCAGGCAAGAGTACTGGAGTGGGGTGCCATTACCTTCTCCAAGTCATACTGTACATGTTTCTAATTCTTTTAAGTGTATTGAGGATTTGTGACCTACAATAACATCATTTTTTAAAAATGTTACATGTATGCTCTGAAGCATAGGGATATTTTCTTTCTTTGAAGCATGTTTGTCTGTATATATGTAATTCGAGATTCCAATTTTGCTGTTCAGATCTCCTATAATCTTATAAAAATGCAAGTTTTTTTTTCTCCTGTGAATAATCACTAAAAATCTGTTTAAATATCTCACTCCAATAGTGGATTTACCAGTTTCCTTATTGTAGCACTTTGAGTGAGATTATTTATTAGTTTTAATTTTAGGAGCCTCCTGATGAACGTGGCATCCAGTCCCATCATTTCATAACAAATAGATGGGGAAACTGTGGAAACAGTGGCTGACTTTATTGTTCTGCACTCCAAAATCACTGCTGATGGTGATTGAAGCCATGAAATTAAAAGACGCTTACTCCTTGGAAGGAAAGTTATGACCAACCTAGACAGCATATTAAAAAGCAGAGACATTACTTTGTCAACAAAGGTCCATCTAGTCAAGGCTACGGTTTTTCCAGTGGTCATGTATGGATGTGAGAGTTGGACTATAAAGCAAGCTGAGTGCCAAAGAATTGATGCTTTTGAACTGTGGTGCTGGAGAAGACTCTTGAGAGTCCCTTGGACTGCAAGGAGATCCAACCAGTCCATCCTAAAGGAGATTAGTCCTGGGTGTTCATTGGAAGGACTGATGATGAAGCTGAAACTCCATACTTTGGCCACCTGATGAGAAGAGTTGACTCATTTGAAAAGACCCTGATGCTGGTAAAGATTGAGGGCCGGAGGAGAAAGGGACAACAGAGGATGAGATGGTTGGATGGCATCACTGACTTGATGGACATGGGCTTGGGTGAATTCTGGGAGTTGGTGATGGACAGGGAGGCCTGGCATGCTATGGTTCATGGGGTTGCAAAGAGTTGGGCACAACTGAGCTACAGAACTGAACTGAACTGATGAATGTGAAAGAGGACAGTGGAAAAGCTGGCTAAAAACTCAACTTTCAAAAAACTAAGATCATGACATCCAGTCCTATCACCTCATGGCAAATAGATGGGGAAACAATGAAGACAATTTCAGGCTTTATTTTCTCTGGCTCCAAAACCACTGCAGTCATTCACTGAAGTCATGAAATTAAAAGATGCTTGGTCCTTGGAAGAATAATTATGACAAACCTAGACAGTGTGTTAAAACCTGGAGGCATCACTTTGCCAACAAAAGTGATGTATAGTCAAAACTATGATTTTTCCAGTAGTCATGTATGTAAGTGAGAGTTGAACTATAAAAAAGACTGAGTGCTGAAAAATTGATACTTTCAAATGGTGGTGCTGGAAATGATCAACAAGGAAGCAAGCAAGGAGATCATTCCAATCAATTCTAAAGGAAAGTGAAAGTGAAGTCGTCAGTCATGTCCGACTCTTTGTGACCCCATGGACTATATCCTACTAGGCTCCTCTGTCCATGGAATTTTCCAGGCAAGAGTGCTGGAGTGGGTTGCTATTTCCTTCTCCAATTCTAAAGGAAATCAACCCTAAATAGTCATTGGAAAGACTGATGCTGAAGCTGAAGCTCCAATAATTTGACCACTTGATGTGAAGAACTGACTCATTGGAAAAGACCCTGATGCTGGGAAAGACTGAAGGCAGGAGAAGAAGGGGATGATAGAGGATGAGATAGTTGGATGGCATCACTGATTCAATGGGTGTGAGTTTGAGCAAACTTCAGGAGATAGTGAAGATAGGAAGCCTGACATGCTGCAGTCCATGGATCACAAAGAGTCAAACATGGCTTAGCAACAACGTATATGTGTTTACTATAATATCTCGTTGACTTGAATGTTTTTATCTCTAATAGTATATCTATCTTGCTTCCCTGGTGACTCAGACTGTAGAGGCTGCCTGCAATGGGTGAGACCCAGGTTTGATCCCTGGGTTGGGAAAATCCTCTTGAGAAGGAAATGGCAACCCATTCCAGTATTCTTGCCTGGAAAATCCCATGGATGTAGGAGCTGAGTGGGCTATAGTCCATGCATTGCAGAGTCGGACACAACTGAATGACTAACACACACACACACACACACACACACACACACATCAGCTTTCTTTTCTGTGGCATAGTGCTGGTTTATCTTTGCCATCATTTTTTGTGTTGCTGTTTGTTCATATTTGATTTTGCTCCTCTTGTTAATGTAAATACATTTCACATCATGCATGCCAATCCCAAAGCTGAATGACATACTGAATGATTGTGAAGGACATGTTAGTAAAAATGGAACATGAGAAAGGAAAAATCTATTAAATATACCTCCAGCCCTGAACCAGCAATTTCATTCTCAATCCTCACCCCCACTGACAATCTGATTTCCTTTTCATAGTAACTTCAGGATCTTAACCAGAAAGACTGTTCAGGGCTAACTTGATCAAATAGTTTTCTCTTGGTCCAGGAAAAAAAATAAAAGCTTTTACTTTGGCAAGAGGGATACTGACATGCTTGTTCTCTGTGTACCAGTGTGTTCTATTGCATGTATAAACATATCTACAACATGAGCAGCCATCTGCTCAGTAAATGAAACTTTATATTAAGTTATGGCATTGGTTTGGTGAGCCATATGATACCACATAGTTCTGAGTTTTGAGACACTAGCTTCATTTGTTTTCAAAGTGCCTTGATTCTGCAATTGAAACCAAACAAGACTATCTCCTTCTTAAATTGAGAAAACAAACTATGTTTGGACTTTATAAGTTAGTGGAAGAGAGTGCTTAACTAAATTAAAGAGAACAATGCGAAATATCTGATGATACATTCAGAAGACTGAAAATTTCATTGGCTACTTTTCTGAAATAGTGCGGATGGATTTGTCAGTAGAGCCCGTCTACAGATCATGGCCAGCTGCTCGTGGCAGGTTACACACGGGTGTGTACTGCACTGCAGAATGAGCTAAGCAGATCGTAGCCCTCTTCATTACTTTGGAATTGGTTTTGTAATAATTTTGAAAATCCAAAGATGGAGAACTTGTACATTTATTATGAAAATTTTCTGGAAAATGGAGTATTTTTTCTTATAAGTCAGTACATTAGGACACTTGTCAACAGAAGAAAATCAAATGTCTTGTTCTATTGTGAGAGTATATTTTGTTTTGTTTCTATTTACAAGAAAAAGACATAACTTGGATAATATAACTCCATTAAAAACCTGCCACATTTTAAAAATATTTAAAATTAAAATAATTGAAAATTTAAAATCTAATGAGCCTGTTAATGATTATTTAAAGCTTTTACTTGAATTAATACATTGGCTATATATGACATCAGATATTGCAGTCATAAGGTCTATTTATTTCATGTATTGGAATGCTATTATCAAATTCTTAATTTAAATCTAGAATTACTTTTGTGGTAGTATGAATTAGTAAGTAGAAATTAATTTTCACTTGCAATTAATAAATTAAAAAGTTGAGTGTAGTAATAAATTAAAAATTAATGTATAAAAATCCACTGATTTTATTATACCAAACATTTATTTGATGAAATAGAAATTTCATGAATACAGATTTAAATCTTATAACATTTTTTTAGTGAGGTTGATCATATTTAAATTTTCTTTACAAATTCTATGTTAAGTTCCTATGCTGTATAATGTTCATTCAATGGTTAAAGAAATATATCTTTTAAAATTATCAGGAAAAAATAGGAAGTGATTAGAGATGAAAATAAAGTAATAATTATTTAAATAAGTGAGTAAATTTTTTGAAAAAATAGGCAAAATGCCTGGAAACAGGAATGACTTCAGAGTTACTAATTTGCCATTAAATAGCAGAGGATACTTCACTAACAGCACAGGATGTATCTAAAGTTACATACATGTCAGTCATCCTAGATGAATTTCAGGAAACATGGAAAGAGAGACTATCCTAAAGACTCCATTAATTTAAATATTCTGTGGCTGACTTAGATAAAATGACATGAAATTTGAAATTTCAGTATTATATTATTGGTCACTTTTTTTGAAAATCATGTATTTTAACCACAATCTTTTAACTGTCTAAAAGATGGTATACTTAGGAAGTTTTTAGAAATGTATAACTGATTTTTCTCACATATGTTGAAAAAGTGATCAGATCCTAGTTACTTTGTTCTGCTTCCAATTATTTTTATTAAATTTTATTAAGCTGAAAATCTTTTAAAGATGGAACATAGTTAATTAAAAAATTAGCGTGTGTAAAGATTAACAGTTTTATTATATATTCATTGTAACAAGAATTTAAATGTGTATTTTCAATAGACTGAAGGATATTACATTGGAATATCTTTTTTAAAATATTAATAGCTGCCTTTCTGTGTAACAAAATTACATGAAAATGGGAGCAAAATGCTGTTTTTAAATGTGTGATCTACATGATCCTGTTTTTGGCAAGGCCATGTCTAGCATTGAGATGATCATTCCAAAAATAATGTGAGCATGGGAATTTTCCTGGCAGAAATCACAATTGAATTTGATAAAATTCTGGCAGAATTTTAGGAAGAATACAAACACTGATACCAGAAAATATTTCTCTTTATTTTATGCATTAATACGTAAAAGTCAAATGCTCAAAATAAGAACAGATGCAATGACATAACTCCCATTAAATTAAGAAATGCTAAGTATTACTAAATTACTATAATCCATGATATGAGACATGCAGAGGAGGTAATCATTTTGCACATTTTATGAATAAATAAATATATTTTGGGAAATATTTTTCATTACTTGATTGGAGAAAACATATGCAAATTGTATGTCATTTGTGCAAGTAATACAATAAAAATAAATTTAAAAGAGCTCCACAACTCATTTTATAAGGTTCATAAAATCTTATCCGCTCAAAAACCATCTAATAAAGGAAAAATAATAGGTCAACCTCATTCATGAGCTCACAGATATCCTAAACAAAATACTGGTTTAAAAATTCAGAACAAAAATTATATATGATACAATGTGTTGATGATAAGCTAGTTTTGTGATTTTTCTTCATTGTACTTATGATTATAATGTATGACTTATTCAAGTTTAAAAAAAATTGTAATCAATGTGAGCTCTGTTAAGGAATGCCCATTTTGTTTATTGATAAGTCTTCAGGGAACAAATAGAGGAAAACAATAGAAATAAAGGAAAACAATAGAATGGGAAAGACTGGAGATCTTTTCAAGAAAATTAGAGATACCAGGGGAACATTTCATGCAAAGATGGGCACAATAAGGATAGAAATGGTCTGGACCTAACAGAACCAGAAGATATTAAGGAGAGGTGGCAAGAATGCATAGAAGAACTGTACAAAAAAGATCTTCACACCCAAATCACGATGGTGTGATCACTCACCTAGAGCCAGATACCCAACAATGTGTAGTCAAGTGGGCCTTAGAAAGCATCACTACAAACAAAGCTAGTGGAGGTGATGGCATTCCAGTTGAGAATTTCAAATCCTAAAAGATGATGCTGTGAAAGTGCTGCACTCAATATGCCAGCAAATCTGGAAAACTCGGCAGTGGCCACAGGACTGGAAAAGGTCAGTTTTCATTCCAATCCAAAGAAAGGCAATGCCAAAGAATGCTCAAACTACCACACAAGTGCACTCATATCACACGCCAGTAAAGTAATGCTTGAAATTCTCCAAACCAGGCTTCAGCAATACAGAAATAATGGACTTCCAGATGTTCAAGCTGGATTTAGAAAAGGCAGAGGAATCAGAGATCAAATTGCCATCATCTGTTGGATCATCGAAGAAGTGAGAGAGTTTCAGAAAAACATCTATTTCTGCTTTATTGACAATGCCAAAGCTTTTGACGTGTGGATCAAAACAAACTGTGGAAAATTCTGAAAGAGATGGGAATATCAGACCACCTAACCTACCTCCTGAAAAATCTGTATGCAGGTGAGGAAGCAACAGTTAGAATTGGACATGGAACAACAGACTGGTTGCAAATCAGGAATGTGTCAAGGCTTTTTAAAGTCACCCTGCTTATTTAACTTATATGCATAGTACATCATGAGAAACGCTACATTGGATGAAGCAAAAGCTGGAATCAAGATTGCCAGGAGACATATCAGTAATCTCAGATATGCAGGTGACACCACCCTTATGGGAGAAAGGGAAGAACTAAAGTGTCTCTTGATGAAAGTAAAAGAGGAGAGAGAAAAAGTGGGCTTAAAGCTCAACATTCAGAAAACTAAGATCATGGCATCTGGTCCCATTACTTCATGGCAATTAGATAAGGAAACAATGGAAACAGTGAGAGACTTTATTTTCTTGGGCTCCAAAATCACTGCAGATGGTGACTGCAGCCCTGAAATTAAAAGATGCATGTTCCTTGGAAGAAAAGTTATGACCAACATAGCATATTTAAAGCACAGTCATTACTTTGCCAACAAATGCCCGTGTAGTCAAAGCTTTGGTTTTTCCAGTAGTCATGTATGGATGTGAGAATTGGACCATAAAGAAAGCTGAGCACCAAGGAATTGATGCTTTTGAAGTGTGGTGTTGGAGAAGACTTTTGAGAGTCACTTGGACTGTGAGGAGATCCAACCAGTTCATCCTGAAGAAAATCAGTCCTGAATATTCACTGGAAGGACTGATACTGAAGCTGAAACTCCAATACTTTGGCCACCTGATGAGAACTGACTCGTTGGAAAAGACCCTGATGCTGGGAATGATTGAAACTAGTAGGAATAAGATAAAGAATGAGATGGCTGGATGGCATCATGGACTCAAAGGACATGAGTTTGAGTAAAGTCCATGAATTGGTGATGGACAAGGAGGCCTGGCGTGCTGCAGTCCATGGGTTTGCAAAGAGTCCATCAAGACTGAGCACTGAACTGAACTGAAGCCCTCATACACAGACTAGGACTTATATATACTAAGTTGTCTTTAAGTGTGTGTTCAAGGAAACAATTTCAGAAATGAATGTAAATGAATATAGAAAAATTATATTTCAGCAAATTGCATAAAGACCATAAGTTTCAATATCTGCAAAGATACAAGTCGCAAAATTCTACACTTTTTTTTAAAAGAAACAAAGCAAAAATAGAGAACTTTGTTAACTAAAGATATCCACCAAACATAGACATCACAGACATAACAATGAAATAATAGGCTTTAAAATAATAGGCTTTTCTCTTAAAATCAGGAATAAGAAAATTATGCTTCCTATTCACTCTTATTCAGTTTTTACTCAACATTCTAAATATTGAAGAACGTATAACTGCCTACACAAAAGAGCAAAAATCTCCACATAATTTTATTTAGATTAATAATGACATTTATTAAATTTCTACTCACAGAAACAAATAGGAAATCTAATTCCACACATTACTTTTAGCACAATACATACATGAATAGAATAACCTTTCATAAGTGATCCATATGAAAAAACATACAGAAATACTATTTGAAGTTATATAAAAGAATATATACGTGCATGCTGCTGCTGCTAGGTCGCTTCAGTCGTGTCGGACTCTGTGCGACCCCATAAACGGCAGCCCACCAGGCTCCTCTGTCCCTGGGATTCTCCAGGCAAGAACACTGGAGTGGGTTGCCATTTCCTTCTCCAATGCATGAAAGTGGAAAGTGAAAGTGAAGTTGTTCAGTTGGGTCTGACTCTTCGAGACCCCATGGACTGCAGCCCACCAGGCTCCTCCGTCCATGGGATTTTCCAGGCAAGAGTACTGGAGTGGGGTGCCATTGCCTTCTCCAATGCATGCATGCATGCTAAGTCGCTTCAGTTGAGTCCAACTCTGTGCGACCCCGTGGACAGCAGCCCACCAGGCTCCTCTGTCCATGGAATTCTCTAGGCAAGAGTACTGGAGATATATGTGCACCAGTTCAGTTCAGTGCTCAGTCGTGTCCGACTCTTTGTGATCCCATGAATCGCAGCTCACCAGGCCTCCCTGTCCATCACCAACTCCCAGAGTTCACTCAGACTCACAGTCATTGAGTCAGTGATGCCATCCAGCCATCTCATCCTCGGTCGTCCCCTTCTCCTCCTGCCCCTAATCTCTCCCATCATCAGAGTCTTTTCCAATGAGTCAACACTTTGCATGAGGTGGCCAAAGTATTGGAGTTTCAGCTTTAGCATCATTCCTTCCAAAGAAATCCCAGGGCCGATCTCCTTCAGAATGGACTGTTTGGATATCCTTGCAGTCCAAGGGACTCTCAAGAATCTTCTCCAACACCACAGTTCAAAAGCATCAATTCTTTGGCGCTCAGCTTTCTTCACAGTCCAACTCTCACATCCATAGCCATACACATGCATTTATGAATAAATATTTATGTATATACAATAACAAAATTCAGAGTTGAAACCACAATTATGATTGCACCAACCAAATGCATGTATTTATATAAATAAATAGAAGACAACAACATCAAATAAGAAAGAAAGCATCAAATATCAACAATGAAAGAATCAAATGGCAGAAAACACCAATTCTACCAAGTTGATTTATAGAGTCTGTGAATTCTCAGTACATATTATAATGGGATTCTTCATAGAACTTGACCACATAGATTGGAACATATGTGTAAAAAGTAATTGGGCAGGTAAGAGCCCACACACTCTTTGAAACAAACAACCTTAGATTCTTGTAAAATTAAATTTCAAAGTATCTTATAAAGCCATAATAATACAGTGTTTACTGGCATAAGCACAGACAAGTTTAATCAATTAAATAGAATAGAGGGTCCAGAAACAGACCCTCCTGTACATGGAAATTCATAACACCACCAGTAGCTCGGTATAACTGGTGATAAACACTTTCATTCATAGCAGTTGGCTAACTGGTGCATGATGATGGGAAATTGTCCTACATGCTATTCCGACAAAAAATAAATTGCACAGTAAATGATTACAGCTAACTTTATAGAGCATTTGCCATGAGCCAGGAGTTCTACTAAGCCCCTTATCTCTTTCCATTTCCAGACTTACCCTCTGATTTAGCTACTATTTTAGTTCCCATTTCAAAAATTCAAACAGGGCCCACAATTGGAAAGCTCAGAAGTGTCTTAGCCAGGATCTAGACACTGTTCTCCTCTCCGAAATCCATGTAGTCAACTCTGTGCCTGGTTTTAAATATTTCTTCTTGAGAAACATTAATAATTAAAGCCAAACCAAACAAACAATAATATGAGACTGTTTCAAAATAAATACAAACTACAATGCCAGCATGTTCAAAATTTCAATTAAATACAAACACTAAAGAATCATAAGTTGAAGTAATATGGGAAACCAATGAGATAAGGGATATTTCATAAAATATTAATTTTTAAAATATTTAATAAACACCTAACTTGCACTAAGAGGAAATTTAATAATATCTAATTATATGCCCTCATTTTATTGATGCCTATAGAGTTGCTTTTAAATAGAGGACTAATATACAAAAGCACATATTCTAATAATGTGAAACATACAAAGGGAAACTAACAATATGAAAACAACCAAAAAAAGAGTCATATTTTATTGCAATGGAAAATTGGCTGAATTTTTAGCTTTTTTATCTTATAAACAAACTTTTCTTGGAGGAACTTTATAAAGCTTGTTTGTGGTGAGGGACCTTTAATAGCAAAACCTGGAAAATGTTACCTATTATTAGCTCAAACTATTGTATTTACCTGTTATCCTTATAACCCTGCCAGGATAAAGAGTCTGTCAGTGTTTCCATTTCATTTAGGAATCAGCCACGACACTTTGCTCTGGGCTAAAAGTTGGCATGTGAGTCTAAAGTCAGTTTTATTTTTCCTTAAATAAATTTTGAAATACTTTTCAGCTAAGCCATTTTGGTTAGAATAGAACATAAATAAATGTAACTGACTCCAGATGCTTTTGATGCCCACTGAGAAACAACAGAAAAGATACATGCTTTCTTAAAAAGTAAAAATAATAATAATAAAAAAATAAAAATAAAGCATTGACCAAGGAGCACACTCACTTCATAAAAACTGTGTCTTACTTTAAGCTTGTACTTGCTTTAAATTATTCTAAGTATGTGAAATTGGGCTTTCCCAATGCATTTATAGTAACACAAAATTTAGATCCTCTTGGTAACATTTATTTAATCTAGATTTTAAATAAAATGCATATATAGAGTAATGTAGTATTATATATGCAAAAAGTTGGAAGACCTTAAAGATATCCTTGCCTAATAAATCTGGTAAAAATAACCCTTATCCTCTAAGCATTCAAATATATCATATAACCATTGCTGTGTGTTGACTCAGGCTTGGAGAAAGGCGCCCAGCGGGTTGGCAGCATAAAAGCTTTCCCGTTTATTCAACAATGTGCCTCTGTAGGGGGTACAGTGGTCATCAGACTGGCAGGTCTTAACATGGTGCATAAATATTTCATTTTCCAAATCCACTGAGCATACTTGGCAAAGGGGAAACAGTGAGGCGGACCACCAGCAGGCGTCAGACTCCCCTTGAAAAGTCCTAGACATAACTGAGACAGGCTGCTCAGATATCACCTGGCACCGTTATCTGCATGTTTGGCTGGCACCATTGCAGTCCTCACTACTTTCTATCTAAGCATCTAAGTGTGTCACAGAACTCAGTCGTTAGCTACACACAGATGAGCTCCCCCATATTTCATCAGTTTGGGGTAGACGTATGGCATGAGGTCCAAAGGTCCTTTCTAGGAAAAGCTCTCTTTAATCCCCTTTTCAGAATTCTATAGGAGTCTCTGAGAGAACCACCGTGACACTGGATCCTCAGAGACAGACTGTTTCCTAAACAAGCTATTTTCAGGTTTGGAGAGAGATCTTTACTTGGGAACGAGGAGAATAAGTCGAGTTAATTGCTAAACAAGACATATGAAAGCACTGATTTCAAGTAACCCATGCAAGGTTTGGTGACATGTTAAAGCTGGATGAAATTTGCATATTCTTCTGCTTCCCTTTTTTCACAGATTTGTCACCTTCTAAACTCAACTTCCACAGCTGTAGAAGACGAATGGCAAGAATTATCTTACTTCCATTACGCAATTGTGAGCTTCAAGTAACATACTGTAGTTTAAATATTTCATGGAGTTATGAGATCCACACAAGCAAAAATTAAAAAAGAAAATCAGAAAGTAGCATTATTTAGGTAATAGATATGAAGGAAACCTCTAATATTATTGAATTGATAAAGTACGGTAATACAGTTCAGCAAGTAGATGCAAATACTATCCCTACCATGAACTCCTGTGCGATCCCAGAACAGACACGAGCTCCATGAGTCTCAGATTCCTATTCTGGAAAAATGGATTTGCCACTTAAGCCAGTAAGGTTGTTGTGAGAAATTAATGAGATAGTGCTCAGCAAATCTGAAGTTTTGATTAATGGCACGACTCATGTATTGACTTTAATGACATTTATCAGTTAGGAGTAGATTCAGCAATCTTAATTTTAACCAAATAGACAGTTACATTTCCTAGCATGAAGAGAAGTATAAATAAAGGTAGACTCACCATAGCTGAGATGATGGCTTACAATGCCACTGGGGTAGCAGGTTTCTTTAATTTTTCCATCCTGTTTTCTTGGCCTGACCTACATTTCAGGCCGGGATAAGAGAAAGAGAAAATGGCCAAATGCTGCTATTAACTGAATCTACTCATTTTCATCATTGAAACAGCGGCTTGCTTTGATACCCATGTAGGATGCTTTTGTTTGTATCTCAGTGAATAGAAATCAGCCAAATGGGTACTCTCAGTTTCCAGATAGTCTAAGAAGGTGGATATTTCAACAGGGGATATAACAGTACAGAACAACTATAAATTATGATGCTTTTATAAAGAAATTAGGAGAGGTTGATTAGGGAGTAGACCTCCATTAGTCGGCTGCATACTCAAAGATTAGGGTAATGCCTATGTTGTTTTGAATTTTTATCTTTGTCTTATCTTGGGCTTCCTAAATAAGTTATAGACTCTCAGAAGACAGGTCCAGCTCTTACTTCTCTTGAAAGTGTCACAGCCTGCTACACAGACTTGTGTACACTCTAGAAACAAAATAAGCATTATTTTTAATAGTCTGGTTAAAATGATAGACTGTCTATCAATGTAACTCTTGTTGACTCATCCACCATCAAAACTATTTCTTTTTTTTTCTTTTTATCTCAACTCCATGAGTTTCCTCCATAGATTTTTAAACTTATTTTCCGGGATATTACTCAAAGATAAGGTATGACACTCATAATTTATTGGGGACATCTGTGTGGAAAGATTCTGTGACTGAATAATTCTCCAAACAGGAAATGGTATTTCAGTGGCACTTCTATAACTGTAGACCTTATATGCACCAAAGTGTTTCTTTACAGCTCCCCAAAGTATAATTATTGTGGATTTATTCTTGGCCTTTATGAATGTCTAAGAGAACATAGCTCTATTAAACTTCTTTCCTTCCCTTAGAACTTCAGCCCAATGGACTAGAAAAATACCTGACCAAGAGTATTATTTATTAAGAATGCCCTCTCTTTGAGATTGTTCCTATGATGGGTGACATTTATGAGATATGCAGGTAGAAGGATCATAAAAATGATGTTTATTATGGGCTTCACAATTGTTAGGAGCTTAGGAAATGGGAAGGTATTGGAGCAAGTTTTATTAATTGGATTGTTTACACATGAAGTCCTTAAGCAGGAATTTGTATAGTGTATGTGGGACATACTCATATAATTTATGTCTAATGAATGAATATTTTATGGCTAATAATTTCTACTTCCTTGTCAAGTGATACTCATATAAACAGTTTTTTAGAAAGGGTCAAAGGGGGTTAGTCTCTTTCTCCTCTTGAATTTTTTCGAAATGAATCTATTTTATGAAATGACTGAATTTTCAGTCTTTTTTTCTGTAAATGCTTACTTACATCTTGGGAAACTGTTAGAGCTAGCATTTTCAGCATGTTATTTTCCTGGATGAAGCAGAGAATGGCTTCCAACTGTTATTGTTCACACACAGACACGCACACACGGCACGCGTGAGACAGATTCTGTAATTCAGGCCCTGGTGGGTTTAGCTCAGCTGAGGCCACTTTTACATCTTTAAAATGATTCTTTTAATTTAAGGATTAACCGCCCACCCCACCCATTACCACTTCAGGTTTCCCACTCAGTTAGCACTGATTTCCACCCTTAGTAAAATGTATTCATGAGGTATATATGACATCCTGGCTTATTATACACCCAGAGTGATTAAATAGGTTCACAGAATGAGTTGATTGAAGGAAAGAACATTATAATTACAGATCATCATGCCTTTAAACTCAACTCTAAGGCTACTTTGCAGATTAATTCATTTAGCCTCTCATCATCCCCCAAAATAGCATGTAACACTCTTGTCCCAACAATTTAATAACATTGTCTCATTCTGCTTTTCTATAATGATATCCGACTCATGCAGATTTCATTTATATGTCTAGTGACTCCAAAATTTACATCTCCACCCGCGACATCACTTTTGAATTACATTCACAAATGCCCTAAGCCATGCTCTCGAGTCTCCCTCTCTTGGAATACTCCAAGACCTAACTTGCAGCCATTCATTTGTATCCCTCTCAGTGCTACCCTTTGTATTACGGCGCCATCAACTTCTTTTGCACACTGTGGTAATCTCCAAACTGGGCTCCCTACTCTATTCTTCCCTCTAATCTGTTTCCTACATGCAAACCAGAGTAATCTTTTAAAAATATAAGTTAAAAAGGGGGCTCAATAACCTCAGTGATTTTTTTTTTTTTGGGTAGAAAGTGACAAACCAATTTCAAAATTAATACAGAATTTTAAAATCCATCTTTACAAGGAAAAACAGACCCTGTATAGGCCTGAGCTCAAGAATTATTATAAACCAAGGTGAATGGGTAGATTAAATAAAATATAAAAATAGCCCAGATGTAGACTCACTCTTATATAGTCATTTGATCATTCTGAAATGTTTCCAGAGAATTGTTTCCTCCTCTAGCTGTTTAAAATATTTATTTATTCTCTAAAATTTCTTGATTCAGGGCTTCATGATATTTCTAGCTGTTCCTTTCTTTTAATTTATCTTGCTTGTAATAATGAGAGTTTTATAAATTCTGAGTTAGTCCTTCATTTAGTTTTGTAAAGCATTTTTTTTTTGCCATTTTATCTTCCAAACTTAACTTCTTTCCCATTCTTTAAAAAAGGTTATTTCTTTTGAAATTTCAATTAAATACATGAACGGTTAATACTAGGCTCTTGCTGATAGAAACCTGCTTGAGAATGACCTCCTTGTCGTTGGCATTGCTATTTTGCAAGTAAAAGAGTTAACAAAATGGTGAATGTTACGATCCTTTATTTGAACTCCAGGAATGCTGGCATAAAAGTCAGGGCCTGAGTGACTAGAGTGATGTGTAACATGAATGGGAAAGAGAGACTATAATTGCTATGTGGCCCCCACTTTCTTGGTACTTGAGTAGCTTTGGTGCCTTTAGATTCAAGAAGATGCTATGCTGCTAAGTTGTTGCTTCACTGGTGTTGTCCACTCACCAAGTCATGTCTGACTCTTTGTGACACCATGGAGTGCAGCACCCCAGACTTCCCTGTTCCTCACCATCTCCCAGAGTTTGCCCAAGTTCATGTCCATTGCATCAGGGATGCCATCCAGCCATCTCGTGTCACCCTCTTCTTCTGCATTCAATCTTTCCTGACATCAGGGTCTTTTCCAGTGAATCACTCTTCACATCTTGTGGCCAAATTATTGCAGCTTCAGTCTTCCAGTGAGTACTCTGTTCATTTCCTTTAAGATTGACTGATTTGATCTCCTTGCAGTCCAAGAGACTCTCAAGAGTCTTCTCCAGCACCACAGTTCAAAAGCACCAATTATTTGGTGCTCAGCCATCTTTAGGATCTAGCTCTCACAACTACACATGACTCCTGGAAAGACCACAGCCTTGACTATATGGACCTTTGTCTGCAAAGTATTGTCTTTGCTTTTTAACACACTGTCTAGGTTTGTCACAGCTTTCCTGCCAAGAAACAATCATCTAATTTCATGGCTATGTCACCATCTGCAGTGATTTTAGAGCCTAAGAAGAGGAAATCTGTGACTGCTTCCACCTTTTCCTCTTCTGTTTGCCATGAAGTGATGGGCCTGGATGCCATATCTTAGTTGTAAGCTGGATTTTTTTCACTCTCCTCCACTCTCTTCAAGAGGTTCTTTATTTCTCTTCACTTTCTGCCATTAGAGTGGCATCATCTGCATATGTGAGGTTGTTGATACTTTTCCCAGCAATCTTGATGCCAGCTTGTAACACATTCAGCCTGATATTTTTCATGATGTGCTCTTCGTATAAGTTAAGTAAACAAGGTGACAATAAACAGCCTTATCATACTCCTTTCTCAATTCAGAACCAGTCCGTTTTTCTACATGAGATTCTAACTGTTGCTTCTTGACCTGCATACAGATTTCTCAGGAGTCAGGTAAGGTGGTCTGGTATTCCCATCTCTTTAAGAGTTCTCCATAGTTTGTTATAATCCACACAGTCTAAGGTTTCAGCATAGTGAATGAAACAGAGATGGATGGTTTTGTTTTGTTTTGTTTTCTGGAATTTCCATGCTTTGTCTATGATCCAGTGAATGTTGGCAAATTGATCTCTGGTTCTTTTGCTTTATCTAAACACAGGTTGTACATCTGGAATTTCTTGGTTCACATAATGCTAAAGCCTTGCATGCAGGAGTTTGAGCATAACCTTACTAATATGTGAGATGGGCACAATTGTCTGGTGGTTTGAATGTGCTCTAGTACTGCTTTTCTTGGGAATTTGGATAAGGAATGAATTTTTCCAGTATTGTGGCTACTGCTGGATTCTGCAAATTTGCTGACATTGAGTGCAGCATGTTGATAGCATCATCTTTTAGGATTTTAAATGGTTTTGCTGGAATTCCATTTTCTCCACTATCTTTATTGACAGCAGTTCTTTCTAAAGCCAGCTTGACTTCACACACCAGAATATCTGGCTCCGGGTGAGGAATCACACCATTGTGGCTCCCAGGTCACTGAGATCTTTTTCGTACAGTTCTGTTATTCTTTCCTTCTCTTCTTGATCTCATCTGCTTCTATTATATCTTTACTGTTTCCGTCCTTTATTGTGCCCATCTTTGGATGAAATATGATTCCTTGGATATTTCCAATTTTCATGATGAGATCTCTAGTCTTTCCCCTTCCTTATTTTCCTCTATTTCTCTGCATTGCTCATTGAAGAAGCCCTCCTTGGTATTTTCTGGGACTTTGCATTTAGTTGGGTGTGCCTTTCCCTTTCTTCCTTGCTTTTAACTTCTCTTCTTTGTTCAGCCATTTGTAAATCCTCCTCAAATAACCATTTTACCTTCTTGCCTTGGGATGGTTTTATTCATCGCCTCCTGTACAGCATTTCAGACCATATTTCTTCAGGCATTCTGTTTACTAGATCTAATCCCTTGAATCTATTTGTCACCTCTATTGTATGGTCATAGGGGATTTGATTTAAGTCATACCTGGCTGGCCTAGTGGTTTTCCCTACTTTCTTTAGTTTAAGCCAGAATTTTGCTAGGAGAAGCTGATGATCTGAGCAACGGTCAGCTCCAGGTCTTGTTTTTGCTGACTGTATACAACTTCTCCATTGTAGGCTATAAAGAATGTAATCAATCTGATTTCAGTATGGACCATCTGGTGACGTGCATGTGTAAAGCTGTCTCTTGTGTTTTTGAAAAAGGGTGTTTGCTATGACCAGTGTGTTCTCTTGGCAGAATTCTGTTAGCCTTTCCCCTGCTTCATTTTGTACTCCAAGGCCAAACATTGCCTGTTATTCCAGATATCTCTTAACTTCTTACTTAAGCATTCCAATCCTCTATGATGAACTGGACATTTTTTTTTTCTTTTTTTGGTGTTCTTTCTAGGTCTTCAAAGTTAACATAGTACTAGATTAAAGTCTATGTGTTTTGCATGGACTTAATTGCCAATTTCAACTTGAAAAAACTGTTATGCCCTTATTGTATATTTTAGAGCTCATTCTATTCTTGCTAACTCTTAAAATAATATATATATACACACACACACTCTGATTTCCCACTGCTTTCTAAATGAATTCTTTACATCTTTTTCCAATTAATGAATTCTCTCCTAACCTGAATCTAATGTTAACCCATTCATTGAGCATTGAAGCTTTTTTTTTTCACACTCATCATTAGCATACTAAAACATTTTTTCCTCTGCATGCTCATTTTCATTTGTAGTTTTTGTAGTTATATCTTTATTATATTAAACATTTCATATATTACATCTTGTAGCTGGTCATTTCAATGTTTAAAACTGACTTTTTTTTTTTTTGCTCTCACTTATCGTGACTAATATCCTTGTGGGTTGGTGATCTTCATTGTAAGCTTATACATATGTTGGATCTGAATCTTTGATACTCCTATAAGCCCAAATTTTAGATAAAAATATTTTCTGTGTTTTATTCCATTTGCAGCCAAATTGGTACATTAATGACTCTTCTGGTTTTCACATAACAGTTAAATTAGAGGATATTGCTCTCTTAGCAGATTTTGAAGTCCAATTGTGAGGTGTTGGAACTTAAAATGCATTGTATCTAAAATCAAGTTTATAAATACTGACAATCAGGGCATATTGCACAACCTCATTGAAAACATCACTCTATACAAGTACAGTTTACCTACAGTAATACAAAAAGCATAGTAATTCCTGTGTAATCACTAGCAATGTGGGAAAGTTTGATTTTGCTAACGTTTGTTGAGTATTCACTCTGCCACATGTTACACTAATTCATGGAGATCCTGCTCTTGAACAAGAACAGTTTTGCCATTACAAGTCTCACAGTATATTTGCTATAAAATGTGTTATATTTCATATTCAATATTATCCCATGATGCAATAGAAGGTTTAATGAAAGAGTGTTAAAATAGATAACAAACAGAAATAATCTGCTTTTTGAAAGGATGCTGCGTTTTGATATTTCATTTCTATAAATTTTATTTTCAAGTCATCTGATTTATTTATTTCCAGGCTATCAGTAGCAAAACTTATGTTGATGAGACTTACTTGTGTTGAACACATATTGGTATATTTGCTTGGGTAATTTTATATTGGTATTTTTGTCATTATCATGCAGATTTTTTATATATATTTGAAATAGGATCCTTCAATTCCTTTAATCTATTTAGCAGAAAATTTATCAGTCTGCATAAATGTTGGAGAATTCACGCACACACCAACATATCAAACACCTCTGTGTGTCACCTGCTGCACTTCATCAACCATCTCAAAGTAGTATCATTTATTCATATGTTGTTATGCTCTGGAAGCGCATTCTGAATTAAGATATTGTTTCATATAAATTGAGAAAAGTAAGTACCTGTAAACTGAATATAATTTTTACATTGAACTGAGTGATAACCAACACCAGGCAGAACCCATAGTGTAGTTAAAATATTTTGTGTTGTGATTTGTCTAGATTAATCTGTCAATATATAGATATTAGTTGGATTACCTTGTCTTTGTTTTTTTAAAAAGTCTTCATACCTTTTCCCTCTTTCCTTCTTTCCTAGCTTCTTCCTTTCTATTGTTATTTCCTCTTTTCACATAACAGCAGCTGCCAATAGTTGGCTTCACTTAGCTCTTTCCTACTATTTCAATTCTCTCTTATATAGCAACATTTACTAGGAAAACTTCATTCCAGTCCCAAAGAAAGGCAATGCCAAAGAATGCTCAAACTCCCTCACAGTTGCATTCATCTCACATGCTAGTAAAGTAATGCTCAAAATTATCCAAGCCAGGCTTCAGCAATACATGAACTGTGAACTTCCAGATGTTCAAGCTGGTTTTAGAAAAGGCAGAGGAACCAGAGATCAAATTGCCAACATCCTCTGGATCATCAATAAAGCATTCAGAAAAACATCTATTTCTACTTTATTGACTATGCCAAAGCCTTTGACTGTGTGGATCACAATAAACTGTGGAAAATTCTGAAAGAGATGGGAATACCAGACCACCTGACCTGCCTCTTGAGAAACCTGCATCCAGGTCAGGAAGCAATAGTTGGAACTGGACATGGAACAACAGACTGGTTCCAAATAGGAAAAGGAGTACGTCAGGCTGTATATTGTCCCCCTGCTTATTTAACTTACATGCAGAGTACATCATGAGAAATGCCAGGCTGGAGGAAGCACAAGCTGGAATCAAGATTGCTGGGAGAAATATCAATAACCTTAGATATGCAGATGACACCACCCTTATGGCAGAAAGTGAAGACGAACTAAAGAGCCTCTTAATGAAAGTGAAAGAGGAGAGTGAAAAAGTTTGCTTAAAGCTTAACATTCAGAAAACTAAGATAATGGTATCCAGTCCCATCACTTCACGGCAAATAGACAGAGAAACAGTGGAAACAGTGGCTGACTATTTTTGGAGGGCTCCAAAATCACTTCAGATGGTAACTGCAGCCAGGAAATTAAAAGACGCTTACTCCTTGGAAGGAAAGTTATGACCAGCCTAGACAGCATATTAAAAAGCAGAAACATTACTTTGTCAACCAAGGTCCATCTAGTCAAGGCAATGGTTTTTCCAATAGTCATGTATGGATGTGAGAATTGGACTATAAAGAAAGCTGAGTGCAGAAAAATTTTGATGCTTTTGAACTGTGGTGTTGTAGAAGACTCTTGAGAGTCCGTTGGACTGCAAGGAGATCCAACCAGTCCATCTTAAAGGAGATCAGTCCTGGCTGTTCATTGGAAGGACTGATGTTGAAGCTGAAACTCCAATACTTTGGCCACCTGATGTGAAGAACTGACTCATCTGAAAAAAAAAAAAAAAAAAAAAACCCTGATGCTGGGAAAGATTGAGGGCAGGAGAGAAAGGGACAACAGAGGATGAGATGGTTGGATGGAATCACCAACTCAATGGACATGGGTTTGGCTGGACTCCAGGAGTTGGTGATGGACAAGGAGGCCTGGTGTGCTGCAGCTCATGGGATCACAAAGCGTCAGACATGACTGAGCCACAGAACTGAACTGAACTAGGAAACCAGCATAAAAATGATCATGAAAGTATTCTATAAGACTAAGTCACCTGTAAGCTTATGTTTATTTGAGTTATTCCATCCACTTTGCACTAGAGTTTTTTGAGATAAGTCAGATATTTCTAGGGAGAAGATTTAGTCAGTCTTATAATCTGCATAGCTGTTCAATCAGTCGTGCCCAACTCTTTGCATCCCCATGGACTGCAGCACACCAGGCTTTCCTGTCCATCACCAACTCCCAGAGCTCACTCGAATTCATGTCCACCGAGGCAGTGATGCCATTCAACCATCTTATCCTTTGTTGTCTCCCTCTCTCCTGCCTTCAATCTTTTCCATCATTGGGGTCTTTTCTCATGAGTTGACTTCACATTAGGTGGCCAAGGTATTAGAATCACTGAAATTCCTGACTGAATACAAGACTCCTAAGGGATCACCTCTCAGGCACCATTCTGAAAGATGAAGAATGAAGGGCTAAATAAATTTGAATTATTTATTTAGGTTAAACTTTCCTAAAATATATTGAAAGTGAAGTCTCTCAGTCATGTCCGACTCTTTGCGACCCCATGGACTGTAGCCTATCAGGCTCCTCCATCCATGGGATTTTCCAGGCAGGAGTGCTGGAGTGGATTGCCATTTCCTTCTCCAGGGGATCTTCCCAACCCAGGAATCGAACCCAGGTCTCCCACATTGCAGGCAGACGCTTTACCGTCTGAGCCACCAGGGAAGCCCCTCCTAAAATATACGCCAAGCATAATTTGTAAAACTCCAGTATATAGAGTAAATGAGTCATAACGCCACCATAATTTTAAAATAAAATATCAAGCACCAAGATTTTCATGTCAATTGATGTGATAAAAGAACACTTTAGTGTTGATTAACTACTATTAGAAATATAATGGAAATCCAGCCTGTGAGAGTTACAGCATATAAGGTAATACTGAAATGATAAGATCAAAAATGAGACATCTGAAAAATGTCCTATCCAGAATCTAGCAAGGGAACAGAAATTATTTGAGTAGTTAAATCAGGACTGAAATACAGGCAATTGGTTAATCAAGTTATTACAGATCCTACAGGTCAACAAAAGATGCTGAGGTGACGTCAGGAAGTTACCACCCTGCCTGACTGGTGGGACAGAGTAGGAGAAAAACAACTGAGGCCATGCCCTGGCCTGTACAATGGGAGCTGTGACCTTAGGGAAGATGGAGGCATGCCCAGAAGAGCTACCTGAGGACGGGAAGTGGGGAAGAGACAGTCTGGTGTCCCCTCACCCACTCGTCTCCCTCCACCTCCAGGCTCCTGCCTCTGCCTACTCTGGGCAGGAGCAGCCTGCAGTGAAGGATAAAAATAACTGAACTAGAAACTCTCCTTCCTTCATGGTGAGTTCATGTTGCCAAACATGGGCTCCTCCATGACCCCTCCTGACCCCTACTCCAAAAATAAAAACAAAACAAAACAAATGCATAGAGTTGTTTTTGTGTGAGATAAACTTTAGAATGAAAAGTTGTTGTTTTATTATTTCTATTTTTGTTCTTTAAAAAAAAAAAACTTCATGAAAAAGGTAGGTATTGTAACAAGCAACAATTGAGAAACTATGTCAACCTATAATTTCTATTCTGATTCATGTTACTGTCAATCTTAGCACTAGTGATAAACAGATGCAAACCTCTCTTACTGGTTGGATGTAGTATAGCATGTCCACCCTTGCCCACCAGTTTTAACACTAACACAAGAGAATGATTTTCCTTTGGAAAAAGTTAAATCTTAAAAGCATTTGTTTGCACATTTTCCCTGAGACTAAATTCACATTGGTTAAGTTGTGTTGGGATGATTTAGTTCTCTCTTAATTAAAAAAAAAAAATGCATTTCAGTTCATAAAAATATGAAGTTTTCTCAATTGGAATTTGCATGTGTTAATTAGGGTGCTCAAGAGCAACATTTGGTACTTATGAAATGCTTAACTCTATGCTGAAAAGAACTCAGAATAACACTTAAATACAGAAGAAACAAAATTTCCAGACTCTCAAATCTCTTTTCTTATTAAAATTGAAATCATATATTTGTTACCACATGGAAATCAGTAGAAGCACATAAATTCAGTTCAGTTCAGTTCAGTTCAGTCGCTCAATCATGTCTGACTCTTTGGACCCCATGAGTCACAGCACACCAGGCCTCCCTGTCCATCACCAACTCTCGGAGTTCACTCAGACTCACGTCCATCGAGTCAGTGATGCCATCCAGCCATCTCATCCTCTATCGTCCCCTTCTCCTCCTGCCCCCAATCCCTCCCAGCATCAGTCTTTTCCAATGAGTCAACTCTTCACATGAGGTGGCCAAAGTACTGGAGTTTTAGCTTCAGCATCATTCCTTCCAAAGAACACCCAAGGCTGATCTCCTTCAGAATGGACTGGTTGGATCTCCTTGCAGTCCAAGGGACTCTCAAGAGTCTTCTCCAACACCACAGTTCAAAAGCATCAATTCTTCGGTGCTCAGCTTTCTTCACAGTCCAACTCTCACATCCATTTACGACCACTGGAAAAACCATAGCCTTGACTAGACAGAGCTTTGTTGGCAAAGTAATGTCTCTGCTTTTGAATATGCTATCTAGGTTTGTCATAACGTTTTTTCCAAGGAGTAAGCGTCTGTTAATTTCATAGCTGCAGTCACCATTTGCAGTGATTTTTGAGCCCCCCCCCAAACAGTTCTGATGCTGTTTCCACTGTTTCCCCATCTATTTCCAATGAAGTGATGAGTCTAAAACTTGTCTTTAAAAGTTGTTTTTTCTCTAAAACTACTGGCTTCAGCTTCGAAAATCAGATATTTAACAAAAGAATTGAAAGTAGAAGAAAATTGCTGGTCGGTTCTATCTAGATTTACAGTAGTCCTGACAAGTATGTATTACTAAACTCTATTTCAATGAGTTATAGAAACAATTTTCACAGAAGTGGGGATTTATAAACAAGGACACAAACATAATCCTTAGCTACTAAAAAGGTTTCATTTGCTGATTTGTTTGATAAATTGAGACAAATTCAGATTCTTTATAGTGGAGTCTTAAAGCACCTATAACACAACAGAATTGGACTAATTGAAACTTTTATATTAAGAAAATATTGTACCTTAGTGATGTTTTTGTTGCTAAACAATTGACTAGGTTTTAGATAGCATCAGTCTAGAAAATATCTTGAAGATTTTGCCAGTTATGATAGGTAGCTGTGAATATTTCTATTTTGTTTGGGGAGATAAAGTGTGTTCTGCTGTTGTTTAGCCGCGAAGTCATGTGGGACTCTTCTGTGACTCCATTGCCTGTGGCCTGCCAGGCTCTTCTGTCCGTGGAATTTCCCAGGGAAGGATACTGGAGTGGGTTGCCGTTTCCTTCTTCAGGGGATCTTGCTGACCAGGGATCACATCCACCTTTCCTGCATTCACAGGCGAACTCTTTACCCGTGAGCCACCAGGGAAGCCCCAAGGGAGTATGTTATCCTTAATTAATTTACCTCGAGTGATCAGTGGAGTCCTTATCATTTGTGGCTGAGTTGATTTTAACATTGGTTGCTATAATTACTTTAAAAAACTTAGAAGTTATTATCAAGATGTACAACACATCCTACGCAGTGTATCTGTGGATGATACTCTATAGATTACCGTTCCATTCAATTATGCACTGTATTAAAATTTGGCTCCTGTAGAATTGGCTTTTTTATCTACACCTCTGCCATTTTATTCAGTGAGTCCCAATTTATGCTGATGTTTAGACATATAAGGATTCCAAATTCAAATACAGCAGGAAAAACTGAAGAAAGAGTAAACATTATTAAGGAAGCAGCGAGAAAAGCAAGAATTGAAACTCTGGGTGGTCTTTTAGAACACATCAAATATTTTCAATACAGAGGACCACACAGAGGATGAGAAAAACTGAAGTATTTTATTATATTATTAACAGTCCTTTTCAGCAAAATTTTTCCAGTTGTTAAAATTTAATTGCCTTATGTGTGTGTGTGTGTGTGTGTATCTTAGAACTTCTATGTCAGGTAGTCACTGGGAATTCTTATCAATAGAAAAAATAAAATTGTTAGAAATATACTGAGGAAAATTTGAGGTTAGAAATGAAAATCTCGTCTGTATCTACTCTTTTCAGCTTTCTTTTGTGCTTTAGGTGTCCTTGTTTAGACAAAAGTCTCATTTTCCCTTTTGATTTTTACTGCTCTCAGGCTGCCCTCTTTACAATTTCTGTTTCACTCACCGTTTCATTTCCACCTTGGTGTGTTTTTTCCTAAGTCAGTTCGTAGCCCCTTGCAAGTTAATTTAATAAGCTCTATTTTGCCAGTGATCACTAGCTTCTTTCCTTTTAACACAGTTCAGAAACCATGAGACATTTGTATTCGTGACTTAGTAATATGGCCCCAGTGTACATTTTAAATGTTCTTCTACCATTCTGTTGGTTGCCCCATATATGTGAACACAACTGGTCTCCATTTATTGCTCTGCTTTTTCACTGGAATGTGGCTTTCTCTGAGATATCCAGTATGGTTTTGTACTTGTCTTATAAAACTAAACAACACTTTGCAGCTTAAAATGTGATTTTTCAAATAGCACAGCTAATTTATTTCTCACAATAAGACTACATACAGTTATAGTATAACTGCAATAGTATGTTTGTGAATATTGTCCATACTGAACACACACATATGAAACTTGGACTTAAAAAAAAATGAGTAGGATACCAAAGATTTACCTATTATAGCCAAGTAAAATATCTATTTAAGAATTTTCTGCAGGGGCCTGGGAGCTTCATGGGATTAGAGCCAAATGCACGCATATCTCAGTGGAGACTTTATACAGCACATCCCTTCTGCTACTGGAAGGACTCAAAGATTATAATCTTCATTTATTGCTGCCTCCCCGTAAGTATTTAATGTCAGTACATGTATTTTACAGGGTACATTATGAATGATTATGAAAGGAAAGAAACAACAACAAAAAATCTCTAACTAAAATGTTCCAATCCATTGACACCGAAAAACAAAATGTCAAGCATTTTGTTAATATATTAACTCATTATAGACTATATTTTATTCTAAGTTTATCTTTTCACATAATTACAGAAGTCAGAAGACTGTGACTGAGCATTCTTTTCTCTCTTTCTGACCACCTGTTTTGGTCTTCATTGCATTATGTGACATACATGTTTTTCCTTAGGTATAACCCAGTATCAGAAAGGTTGCTAATGAAATATGGCAGAAGCTGCCTCGGGCCTGCTTCTCATCTGGAACATGCTGGATTGCAGCCTCTTATTTATCCTGATGAATTGACAGTGGGACTCTAGAGACTTAGTTCAATTTCCTGCCTTAGACAGGCACTGTGAATATTAACCCCCCTTGAAATATTTTCCCCTGAAGATGGTACGCATTATGGCTTTCTAAGATAAACATAGCATTCTCCCACCTTTTCAGGTGTTTGTGTTTGTTTTTAATTTTGCAACAAAGACAATTTTATTTTAATCTTATTTTCTCTTTTCACTCTTAAAAAGGTGATGCTTTAACAAAGTGCTACAGCAGGTTTTGCCATGTAAACATGATAGTCCACACAGAGTTTTAGGAAGACCTGAGTTGCAGAAGGCCTGTGGACATCTGTTATCATATTCTTCATAAATGACAAACGGGGAAACTTCCTTGACAGAATAGCTGCAATTACAATTTTAATATGCTGCTTTAAGCTCTCCCATTGACCTCCTAAACACATCACAGCTCCGTGTTGATAGCCAATGAAGGCGTTCAAACTGGAGGCGGGTGTGGGCTGAGAGCCACAATCAGAGCTCTTCACAGCACACGGCACAGTTTTTGATGGAAGTTACTTCCCAGCACATCCTTTGTTCAGTAGCAATGATATGTGTGGCAGAGCGAGATGATAACACAGAAATAAATGCAGATTGCATTTTCTTTACAGGTCCCCTGACCTTAATCCAACTGAGTTAGTAAGCCATCCTAGAAAATGCCGCAGACCTAAAAAGATAAAGAGGATGAACTGATTGCTTATGAAAAGTTACCCAAAAGCCAGGGTCTTACTTTCACCCGCCCTTTCAAAGTGTTCAGTGTTTCTGTATTGTGTTTCTGTATTGTGTTCCTTTATAGAGGAAGAAACACGATAGAGGAGTAAAACTCTTGAAAAGTTTTCAAGTCCAAATATTCATGGTAATTTGGGGTGAAATGAATCATAAGGACATATCACACAAGTAATAAATCTTATGGGAAAGCGGGACAGCTAGCAGTGGATCCGCACTTCAGGACTACATTAATCAAATATGTTCAGCATTTCTTCAGAGAAGCAACTGAGTTTTATTTGGGAGGCTTATTAAAGGTAACAGGGAAGAGCTTACTGGACGGTGTCAGGCTCGGTTCTGGCCTGAAATTCTCTGTTTGTTAACAAAATCTATCCTTTCTATTCCTTCTCTGGCATAAACCTTGGGAACCTTTTCTCTCTTTCAAGTAATTTATCAGTATTTTCTCCACAAAGGCATAAAATTTCCCCCATAGGGTCTCTGGTAAATACAATTTTCTCATTTTCATTAATTATTTCTCTAAGGATCTTTTCACATCAAAGTGATAGAAGTGATATTTCTTTTCCATAGAGGGACCAGGGAAGGAGATGGATGCCACCACCAGCACTTCCATCACTGCCACCAAAATCATGACTGTGATGACATCACCACCAAGAGCCACCGTCTTTGCATCACTATGCCATCAAAATCACTGCCATCCTCACACCATATATACCTTTAAATAAGTGACCCAGAAAACTCTTGAGACTGGTACAGTGCTTCTCAAAAGTAAATGAGCGTATGATCAACAAAGGATCTTATCAAAATATAGGTTTTCATTTATTAGGCCTTGAGTGTGACCTGTGATTCTGCATTTCTAACAGCTTCCAGGGAAATGCTGTGACTGTTGCTTTGTGGCCAGCCTTCAAGATACAAGGCTTTGGTTTATCCTATACAGAGATAATTATAAGACCTGGATCTCTACAAATACAAAGTCTACAACCACAATAGAAATATCTTTTAAACAAACCCAGAATATACAAATCTGAACTTACGTACAAGATAAACTTGAGACAACTTTTGCTACAAAAAAATTCACTATAATATTCAACGAAAGAGCAAGTTAAGGCTTCTCAGGTGGTGCTAGTGATAAAGAACCTGCCTGGCAAATGCTGGAGACATAACAGATATGTTTGATCCCTGGGTGGTGAAGATCCCGGGAGGATGGCATGGCAACCGACTCCAGTATTATTGCCTGGAAAATCCCATAGACAGAGGAGCCTGGTGGGCTATAGTCCATGGGGTAGCAAAAAATCAGACATGACTGAAGTGACTTGGCACAAAGAGTAACCCATATTTTAATGTTGAGCCTGAAAAAAATGTTATTGGCATAAAACCATTCATTAGCACAACTTTTATTGATAGTACTTAAATAAAATAAGCAAAATTCTGAGAAGAAAACCATGTACAAGGAACATTAGCATAAGAATAATATAAAAATATTAAATAGATATAGCAGTGTATCATATGACAAATATACTACAAAACTGGTAGAAAGTAAGCAGAGGCATTACTTTGCCAACAAAAGGTCCATCTAGTCAAGGCTATGGTTTTTCCAGTGGTCATGTATGGATGTGAGAGTTGGACTGTAAAGAAAGTTGAGCACTGAAGAATTGATGGTTTTGAACTGTGATGTTGGAGAAGACTCTTGCAAGTCCCTTGGACTGCAAGGAGATCCAACCAGTCCATCCTAAGGGAGATCAGTCCTAGGTGTTCATTGGAAGGACTGATGTTGAAGCTGAAACTCCAGTACTTTGGCCAACTCATGCAAAGAGCTGATTCATTTGAAAAGACCCTGATGCTGGGAGGGATTGAGGGCAGGTGGAGAAGGGGACGACAGAAGATGAGATGGTTGGATGGCATCACCGACTCAATGGACATGAGTTTGGGTAGATTCCAACAGTTGGTGATGGATAGGGAGGCCTGGTGTGCTGTGGTTCATGGGGTCTCGAAGAGTCAGACATGACTGAGCGACTGAACTGAACTGAAGCACATATCATTTGCAAAGATGTTAAGAAGACTAAACTTGAGATTTCCACTGGCCTGTTGAAGGTTCTATGGCCTTTGGATTTAAAATTCCTAATCATATTTTGCCTTCTTTTTGAAGCAGATAGTTTTTACCTAAAAGTTAGTTTAGGAAAAAGTCTAACACAGAATTAAGATTTTGCATTTCTAAGAGGGGCTTTATTCTACTGTATTTTATTTTCTCCTAGTGTTTTGACATGCTGAATTCAGGAATATTCCTCACTGAGTTTAGACTTTAGAGGTCAAAGTTTCTGTGTATTCCATTCATATGATTGTGATATAGACAACAGGTAGATGTTAATTCTCTTTGCCCAGAGTAGGACAAAGAGAGTTCTTATTTACCTGCTAAGGTCCCTACTCATTTCATCCCCATGTCATAGCTGTCTGCAATTTTCTTTTACATCATTCATTTCATTTCTGCACCTACTTTGAAAACTCATTTGTGCAAATATGGAAATATATTATCTCTCTTCCTGTTTCTAACTATTGTTTCTAAATGAATGTCCCTCAGATTTAGTGACTAAGCTTTAGATTTCTGTTTCACATCTTCTTCTGTATTTGCAGCATGAACCTGAATTACAATTTCTGAATGGTGTGTAGCCTTCACTTCCTAGCTGCAGACAGATCAAATTTGCCTCTTTCTCAAAGGGGTAATCAGAATTTATCCTCCTCTTGGGACAAAAGCAAATCAAGCCAGCTTATTTAGTTCTGTTTTAAGTGCCAGTGAGCTAGTTTAGAAGAGAGAAGAATGCTGCAAGGTCCCTATCTAACTCTTCTAACAGATGTTCAATCCCAGTACATTTCAGCACATTGAGATGTAAAAATAGGGACTGAGTTTTTTGTTTTTTTTTTTTTTTTAAGTAAACTCTGCCTTGTATTCCATGAATAACTATTCAAACACAATTGTCCATTTTGAGTTTTTTGTGTGCTTTTAATAAAGAAAGAACACAGATCGTACCATTCAAATGGAAATTATTTTTTTCATCTAATCGTATCTAATGTGATGGTGGCAATCTTACAGCAAAAGAATACTTGTCAAAGCTAATAAGCGGGGTTACGAGAATGTTTGCATCTTTCCTGGCATCTTTATATGTACGATAGCTGCCTCAATTATTAAATGAGAGGGTCCTATTACATCAGTAATTATTGCTGTGCCTCAGGTGGAAGATTAATAAAAGTGAGTTTATCATAATTGCACAGCAATAAAGTGGGCCTTTTGTATTTTGTTGATATATACTGTTATCTTATTATGAGAATTATGCCCCTCATATCTTTCAGTCGAATAAGTGAAAAAATTATACCCCTGATGCTAGAGTGTTATTCTGATTAAGTTTTTGTGTATGGACATAGATGGAATTATATTTCTAATCAGTTTCTGTAGCTTGAATTTAGGAAAAAATCTCCCTCTCCTTGGATGCTTTACATAACTTTTATATATATGCTTTATATAATTTACATGACCTTGCTAATTATAAAGACAGTGAATTTCAGCTGCTCCTCAAGTAACAAGAAGAAAGATTTGAGCATGTGAGGCATATTCTGGAATATAACAAGCAAACAAGAAGACCATTAGTTCAGTTCTGTTCTGAACTCTGCATTGACCTCTGCTACTACAACCAGATGCTGTATTTCTTTCTTTTTTTTTCTGATTTTTAAAAAATGTAGTTGCTGTACCAGATCTTACCTGTGGCGCGTGGGCCCTTAGGAAGTTGTGGGATGTGGAATATAAATTCCCTGACCAGGACTCGAATCCCGGCTCCCTGTATTGGATGCATGGAGTCTTACCCATTGGACCACCAGGGAAATCCCTGAATGACATTTCTATGGAAAACATTATGTCAGGATTTGGGAATGGAATAGTCACAAATCCAAATGAACAAAAATCACATTTTAAATTTATGTACTTAGTTTTTTTTTAGCGTGTGATCTCGTCACTGATTTGCTTGCCTTCCCTAGCTCGGCTTTGGCCTAGTTGATATGATGTTCAAATTCAAGTGTGAATATTTTTGCTAAGTATTAGTCATTCCTGTTTTTTATATGTATATTCTCCAGTTTCTCTGGATTTTTTTTCCCCCTAATCTTAAAAAAAAAAAAACTAGCAGAATTGAGTTTTCCAGCCCAGACTCAACTGCTTGGACTTTATAGTCCCCCCTTTTTTCTTGGTACTGTTTAGATTTTTCAAGGGATTAGTCTAGGCTCAGTGGCAATTAATCTCTACAGGACTCCTAATCCCCCCACCTCCAAAGCATGCCAAGTAGATATGAGTGCTTTAACCCAATAGAGAAAAAATCATCCTTTCAAATCTAATTAAACATCTCTATGTGTTAAAATGATATAGAATGTGAAAGTGGACAGCAGTTAGTACTTAAGTTGCCACTGCCATATACTCATATAAAATCATGTACTTTATTATTACACTGGGGAATGATTTAAATAATGAGTGCTATATTCTTCAGAATTGGATGAGTCTAGCAAAGCTGCTGGAGTGAGGGAAGGTTCTGCAGGCTTAGGTAAAATGATCAGTTTAGGATTATCAATTCAGGATAGTGAACATTCCAAGTAGATTACCAAGTGTGACAGCTAAGGTCTCCAATATACGTCTTTATCACAAGACCTTGGAACTACTTGAATGGATATTAAAATCATTATGTAGTTTTAACATTTACTTGAAAGTCTCTATTGATATCTATACTACATCTGTGTGTATATATTTACCTATGAATACATCTATATATTCTAAGTGTTGTTTACATCTTCTCTTTCCTTCTAGATAATGTATAGCCCCTAAGAAATATAAACAAAATAAAAATACTGTCAATTGTATATACAGAGAAAGCCTGGTAACCTTAACTTCTTTAATAAAAGTAAAGTCTTTGTGATGTCTGAATAAGAAAATATAAAATGTATGCAGTTGAAAATAAAAAAAACCCTGAAGTTTATAATAATATTTGTACCATACTGTTCTAAAATTTAGAATGTAGAAAATATTTATTGTTCACATATCAGCCTGAAGTGTGTATTCTTGATGAAGAGGCAGATGTTAACCCCCCGGTGGTTTAGAAGCCCAGCTCTTTCTTTGCCGTGGCTCCATGAACCTCTCTTGCTAGCGTACATTCAGCCTGCAGGGGCAGAAAGACATGTTCACCCCTAGGCCATGAGCAACATGGAGCAGTACAAGTATCCCTAAAAGGAAGGGAGGCTGGACAATGTCTAACCATGTGCCAAGATGAAGAGGGATAGTGTTCTGGTAATCAGATAGAATAATGATATTAATATCTTACAATTAACCTATTTCAATAAACACCATAAACTATTTACTCATCTTCAATACTATATTCCCTTTTTTCTTCTGAACAAATTCAAGGCTTCTCTTGATTTGAAATTTGCCTGTTTTTTTTTTTTTTTAATTTACCTGTTTCCTGAAAATACATTTTGCTGTTTTTCCAGGTTGATGTTGCATAGCTCCATATTCTACACCATATCCTCCTCTCAATCACTATTTCCCCCTGCAGAACATTTGTTGTTATTATAAGCATTCACCAACAGCTTTTTCTATGTTACATATTTATTTGTGGACTTTGCCCACCACCACGTTTACCAAATTTTAACCAGTACACATATAGGCACTAAGGATACATGATGTCTACATGATTTTTTGTTCCTTCTTTCAACAAATATTTTTAACAAAACATTAAACTGCTCTGCAGCAGGTATTGCCTTAGACCTTATGGATAAAAAGGTAAAAAAAAAAAGGCAAATCTAATGAGAGGAACAAATAAGTACACTTGCAGTTTGGAATACAGTGTGGTAAATGGATTCTAGGAGGACTAACAGAATGCTTTTGAAATTCATAGAAGGGGCTCCTTACCAGTTAGAAGGAAGTCAGTCAATGTGGAGTCTCTGTTGGAGGCTCAATCAAAAGAGACCTGAAAGAGGAGGAAGAAGCAAGTGTGAGAAACAGACCGCTCTGGGCAGAGGAAACAGCACTGACAGATATATGGAGATGAGATAAAAATTCCTCTACTCAGGACATTGAAAGACATCCAGTATAGCTGGGGCATGGGAAGTGAGGTAGGGAGATGGGTCTAGGAGATAACTATGAGTGCCTCATAAGCCATGCAAGCAAGTCTGAACTTTATTTGAGGGCAAAAGGGAAACATTAGAAGGTGTAAAGGCAAGAGTGGCTTGATGCTGTGTAAGCAAGTGCCCGATGTGGAGGGGGAGTGGAAACACTGCCAAGAGTATGGGTCTGCTGCAGTGTTAACGAAGGACTCTCAAAGGGCGTTCAGCGCTCTCCTCAAGAGTCCAATAGATGTCAAGAAAAGCCTCCTGCATGCCCCATGCAGATGTTTTCCAGATCATGGGAACAGGATGACTTTAGATGAAATTAAAGGCCATTAAATGTACAACAAACAGAAAGAAAGATTGCTTCAGATTGAGTGTAGCCTACTTCTTCCAATTTCCTGCATTAGAGGATCACAGATTGTATCTGGTGCCTGGATAATTTAAAGGGCTGTGTAGGTTATTTCATTAATCACTAATAATGTTTGTATACTTGTCCTAAGATAAGGGTGATAATTTATCATAAATAAAGCAACTGTAGCTGAGACCAAGAACTCCCTTTCCCTCAATCCATGATGCTCTCGCTATTAAAGGGTAGCAAGTCAACTAGATCATAGAAAATCTACTCACCCCCAGCTGCCATTCTAGTCAAGATGTGTTTTGTTTTTAACCTTGCATGCATGTTAAGTCGCTTCAATCCTGTCCAGCTCTTTGTGACCCTAGGGACTGTAGCCTGCCAGACTCATCTGTCCTTGGGATTTCCCAGGCAAGAATACTGAAGTGCGGTTGCCATGCCCATCTCCTGGGAATCTTCCTGACTCAGGAACTGAACACATATCTCTCATGTCTCCCGCATCATCAGGTGGGTTCTTTACCACTAGCGCCACCTGGGAATTCCCCAGAAGATGTGCCCATTTTCTTGTTCAGGTGTTGTGAGCTGCAGAAATAAGACACTTTTTAACAAGTGCTAGTCTGAGTGCCTTTTCTACCCTCCATCCTGCCTGGGTCTTACTAATTCATTGAAATAAGAGTGACTAAGTATATACTGTTAATAGATATCAGGCAATGGATGAAACGGTGAGAAGTAGTCAAATTAATGACATGATTCTAACCAAAAGTAGGTTAAAATCATTGTATACTGTTTTCCCTTTCCAAGAATTTATAATGCACATCATTTCATTAACATCTCTGAGAAAAGGTACAGAAAGAAATGTGTTTAACTTTGTCTAACTTAGCATCCTCTCAGTTTGTTAAATCACAGGATCGTTTCTCACACGACGCCTGTTTAACACCTGTGGAATGCTAGTATTTGGAAGCACAGTTTGAGGGAAAAAAGTCTGATGGGCTGCTAACAGTCTGCAATCTTCATCTCTCCTAAAAGAATGTATCTGTATCTTGAGAATGGTGATCAAAGACCTCTATATACTGTTCTTTCCCATTTGAAAGAGAAAGAAGCCAAACAGCCTTAACTTTTATTTACTTCTGCCTTGGCCACCTGATGTGAAGAGCTGACTCGTCGGAAAAGATCCTGATGCTGGGAAAGACTGAAGGCAAAAGGAAAAGAGGGCAGCAGAGGACGAGATGTTTAGACAGCGTCCCTGACTCAATAGACATGAATGTGAGAAAACTCCCAGAGAGTGGAGGACAGGGGGGCCTGGTGTGCCACAATCCATGAGGTCACAAAGAATTGGACACAAGTTAGGAACTGAACAACAATAACCTCTTTTGTGAGATAGAACAATCTCTGGGAAATGGCCACTCTAATAAGTTATTACAATTAATTTTTTAAATTTTATTTTTTATTAAATTTTGTTTCATGATCACTGCTCAGAAGCATGTCCAGGAAAGCTAGGGGTACACAAAGATCACCACTGGCATTTACTAAGTGCTTATCATGTGCATGGTCTTGTGATGAGAGCTGTACATCTTTTCTCTCACAATAATCTCATTAAGTAGATACCTGAATGCCTGTTTTCAAAGTTGAGTGCCAGACTCAGTGGCATTGGGCCTATAAAGACTCAGTCTGAGTTAGACTGTCAAGGCCACACACTTTAACCCCTAAATTCTGCTTTCTGGTACCAGTTTATAGCGTGGAATGCCGAACTACCATCATGATTTGCAAAATGTTTCTAGTCCATAAAGTACTCCCATGTGCTATGTTTTCACAGAAACTCCTGGAGTGAAGGCAGTACAGTTATGGTGTCTTTTTACAAGGTGAATAAATTAACTGAGAAAACAGACCACACCAACTAAAAATGGTGTCCCTAGTCTCCAAAAAGAAACATGAACAAAATACCTAATAATAATCAGAGACCCCAAGAGCTGAAAGGAAACACAGAAATCATTTAGTCCAATGCTCTTATTTCACACAGAAGCTCTTTACACAAACAGCAACTGAGCTTCTAGACTTCACTTCCACAAAGTTTATTTCTTTTAACTCAATATATAGTTTTATTTCCTTTGCAGACTCATTATATATAAAATTATAAAGCAAACATTTAAAAATCTCACGTTTCTTATTTGGGGGGTTGTGTGCATAGAAATAGTGCTTGCCAGGTAGTGCTAGTGGTAAAGAACCCACCTGCCATTGCAGGAGAGGAAAGAGAAGTGTCTGATCCTTGGATCAGGAGGGTCCCCTGGAGGAGGACATGGCAACCCACTCCCTCTATTCCTTGCCTGAAGAGCAGAGGAGGCTGGTGTGCTACAGTCCATAAAGTCACAGAGTTGAACATGACTGAAGCAACTTAGCACACACAGACATAAGTAGAAATGAGAAAATGTTAGCATGGCAGAATGCAATGGGATTGATAATTTTTGACTTCTATTAGTTATATTGGGCTTCCCTGGTGGCTCAGAGGATAAACTGTCTGCCTGCAATGCAAGAGATCCGGGTTCAATCCCTGGGTTGGGAAGATCCCATGGAGAAGAAAATGGCAACCCACTCCAGTATTCTTGCCTGGAGAATCCCATGGACAGAGGAGCCTGGTAGGCTACAGTCTATGGAGTCACAAAGAGTCGGGCATGACTGAGCTACTTCACTGAGCTGATTTTATGGGCTTCCCTGGTGAGTCAGGTTGTAAAGATCTGCTGGCAATGTGGGAGACCTGGGTGCAATCCCTGGGTTGACAAGATGCCCTGGAGAAAGGAATGTCAACACACTCCAGTATTCTTGCCTAGAGAATTCCATCAGCACAGGCGTCCTTGGGATTGCAAACAGTAGAGCTACTAAAACTTTCAGCTATTGTCAACTCATTCATATTTGATTTTGCTATATATCTGGCAACTTGCGTGCTAAGTTGCTTCAGTCGTGTTCAACTCTGTGACCTTATGGACTGTAGCCCACTAGCCTTCTCTACTCTTCAGGCAAGGAATAGAGGGAATGGATTGCCATGTCCTCCTCCAGGGGACCCTCCTGATCCAAGGATCAAACTCACTTCTCTTACCTCTCCTGCACTGGCAGGTGGATTCTTTACCACTAGCACTGCCTAGCTTTGACATTTAGCTTTCAGTTCAGCTTCTCAGTCCTGTCTGACTATTTGCGACCCCATGGACTACAGCATGCCAGGTCTACCTGTTCATCACCAACTCCTGGAGTTTACTCAGACTCGTGTCCATTGACTTGGTGAGGCCATCCAACTATCTCATCCTCTGTCATCACCTTCTCCTCCTGCCTTCAATCTCTCCCAGAATCAGGGCCTTTTCAAATGAGTCACTGATCCCATCAGGTGACCAAACTATTGGAGTTTCAGCTTCAACATCAGTCCTTCCAATGAATATTCAGGATTGATTTCCTTTAGGATGGACTGGTTGGCTCTCCTTGCAGTCCAAGGAACTCTCAAGAGTCTGCTCCAACACTACAGTTCAAAAGCACCAATTCTTCGGTGCCCAGCTTTCTTTATAGTTCAATTACTACATGCATACATGACTCCTGGAAAAGCCATAGCTTTAACTAGATGGACCTTTGTCAGCAAAGTAATGTCTCTGCTTTTCAGTATATGCTATCTAGGTTGTCATAGCTTTTCTTCCATGGAGCAAGGGTCTTTTAATTTCATGGCTGCAATCACCATCTGCAGTGATTTTGGAAACCAAAAAATAAAGTCTGTCGCTGTTTCCACTGTTTCTCCATCTATTTGCCATGAAGTGATGGGACTGGATGCCAATATCTTTCCTTTTTAAATGTTGAGTTTTAAGCCAGGTTTTTTTTTTTCACTCTCCTCTTTTACGTTCATCAAGAGGCTCTTTAGTTCTTCACTTTCTGCCATAAGGGTGTGTCATCTGCATATCTGAGGTAATTAATATTTATCCCAGCAATCTTGATTCCAGCTTGTGCTTCATGTAGCCTGGAATTTCACATGATGTGCTCTGCATATAAGTTAAATAAGCAGGGTGACAATATACAGCCTTGACGTCCTCCTTTCCTGTTTGGAACTGGTCTGTTGTTCCATGTCGGGTTCTAACTGTTGCCTCTTGACCTGCATACAGACATTTAGCTTTAGCATTTGATAAAAGAATGAGTGCACGTTAGGAATATTAAATCAACTTTGTGGGCACTTTTTATGTGAAGAAATATGAAAAGGATATGTTTGAAACTTTCATCAGCACCAAAAGATTGAAAAAAATGAATGGCAATTTGGACTACACGTTAATAAAACCAGCAGAAGAAAGGCTTTGAATTGTAATGGATTTCAAGAATGAAAACGTTTTTAGGTTCAAGACCTATGGTCTCATGACTATCATTGAGTAAAATTTAAAATTTGACTAGAGTTCAGTCTGAATGGTTTAAAAAATTACTCAGGCTTGAGGTTGTTCAGACAGATACAACAGAATCTGAAAACTCAATTTTTTTAATGCAATTGCTTGGAAATGTCAGTTGGTTTTTGTTAGGTTGCTTGTTTTCTCCATCACTGCCTTGGGGGTCATCTGCTCATAGAGGTATTTTTCCCCAGCGGTAAAGGTGAACACATCCTTCCTTGTCCCTGGAGGAAACACCAGACTGAGTTATTTCTAAAGTCAGAGCCCCGTTTTTCTGTGGAAAAGAGAACACTAATTTATACTGCTATTGATTCTGCATGTTATTTTTTTTTTCATTGATGTTGTTGTTATGAGTGAACGGTCTCTTCCTAATATGCCTTTTATGTGTATTATGAGAAGAACAATAATAAAAAGAATAATAGTATTTCAGTAGAGAGGAGTAGTGACAATGTGAGACATCTGTTGGATGAGATTGGGAAAACGAAAGAGCAGGAGTTTGAGCTGGGAGAATTGTCCAGGTGTGTGATGCTTGACTGTCATGGGATTGAGCTGGTCAAAAAACCACTGCAAAGAAATTGGGGCCATATTTGAATGTGCAGAGTCCCTGCTAGATCTCTGCTTGGTTTTCTTGAAAATGTCACTTTCCGCTCCTGACTTCACCACTCAGTCTTCCTGTGAGTGGGAACTCCATCCCTGATCCAGCCAGCAACATGACAGCTAATTGCCTGGTTACCCACCTAACCACTCTACAATATTCTTTCCACAGAGTTTTTCAACCCAGAGAAACTGTGAGACCAGAAGGAAACTTCTAGCAATTCAGCAGTGTGATGGGGTGAGTTCCAGTGGTTGGGGTGAAGATGAGTGCTCCAAGCTACCCTCCAAACTATCTCAGTATGGAGGGGACTTATATGTTTCATAGCAAAGCATGTTGATTCTCCTTTTAAAAACAATATGAACTTATTTTGTTTCTCATCCTTAAAAAAAAAAAAAGTGTGTTTGGTTAGAAATGAAATAACACAGCTGTCAAAATTGTAGGTTTTTCCTGCCTTTGATGTATAGAATTATGGAAGACCCTGGAGGACTATGGGAAGACTTAAGCTAAGAGGGCAGAATAAATCATAGTTTTGCTTGAAGAAATATCCTTGCATGACTGACAGTATTATGCCCTGAAGGATTTCTAGAATTCCATGGCACCCTCCTCATGGAAAAATGTCTAAGACCCAGTGGCAAAGGCAAAGAGCTAAGATCTACCCAGACACAGTTTAGGAGAAGGATAGCTTTAGCCTTTAAACACTGACAGTGGCTGATGGCCAACTCTTAAAGCAAAGATAAGAAATTCTTCAGAAACATCTCTTTGAAATCAATGTGAGTGGCAATTTCATCTCTTCTGATATTTAATTCACTATATTTTGAAGATTCCAATATTTCCTGTTGCAAATTATTTACCTCATCTCCCTTAGGTTTTTTGGTCATCATTTTTGAAATAAATTCCTATTTTTTTAATAACTCTTTAATGTCATTTTTCCAAGACTAATCTCTAGAAATTGAGAGCTGATTTTTTTCTTTTTTTGGAATTTAGAGATTTCCAGGTATGGACCTGAAACATATAATTTATCCAGAGGAATGTGTTATGAAAATTTCTTTATTAATCAAAAGTAACCAAAGGAACCGTTGACCCCTTATGTTATTTTGAAATACTGTTTATGTATAAAAAATAAGATTTTATTGATGTAGTTAATATATTTCAGTGTTATAATGTGGGGGACATAAATACAGACTATATTCACAAATTGAGAGAATGTGCTTCGTAAACTACTAAGTCCATCTTTTATACAAATCTTCCTTTTGACGTGATCAAAGGGAATTGCTGCCACATGCTGGATACTGCTTTTCGTCCTCCTCTCCTTCTATAGGCACAAACTATGATCTCAGTCTGCACATGAGATAATGCATGCATGACTTCAAAAGGTATATTGATCAGGCAATTAAATGGAAGCTGATGTTTGACATCATGTACAAGAATCACTTCTTGACTAACAGAATATTCTGTTTTCAAATCATTGCTGTGGCACCCTGAGAGAAAATGAAAAAGGATTTTTTACACAATTAAAATTCACTGTATTTGCAGAGCATTTGCAGAAATATATATAAAAATTAGAATAGAACTTAGGTTTTCCCTTGTTAATTGTTTAACGATAACACTAGCTATGATGGTATCTTCCACTTACTGAGCATTTTTACTTGTCATATCTCATGTGATTAATTTGTATTTAAAGAAACTGGGCCTAGTAAGTAAACAAGGTTAGAATAAAGGAATACATAGATAATAATATTTTTTTTTTTGTTTAAAAGCTTCCTAAAAATAATTAAATAATATATGGTGGCTCAGACGGTAAAGTGTCTGTCTACAATGCAGGAGATCCGGGTTCGATCCCTGGGTCAGGAAGATCCGCTGGAGAAGGAAATGGCAATCCACTTCAGTACTATTGCCTGGAAAATCCCTTGGACAGAGGAGCCTGGTAGGCTACAGTCCATGGGGTTGCAAAGAGTCAGACATGACAGAGCAATTTCAATCAGATTCAACAATTCAATCAGTTGCTCAGTTGTGTCCTACTTTTTGTGACTCCAAGAACTGTATGCTGTCAGGCAACTCTGTCCATAGAATTTTTCAGGCAAGAATGCTGGAGAGGGTGGCCATATCTTCCTCCAGGGGATCTTTCTGACCCAGGGATCGAGCCTGCGTCTCCTGTGTCTCCTGCATTGCAGGCGGTTTCTGTACCACTGAGCCACTGGGGAAGTCCTAGGATTAAATAATTATTAGGCCAAATTTACGAACTTCCATGTCACAGCATAAAGAGAACGAGGAAAAAGAAAAATACAAGCAGACACGAGACTGGCAATTAGCTCTGATCCTTTTGTGAGCAGACAGACTAGGAGGCAAGGCTCCCTTAGAATGGATTCAAAAAGACAGAGAAATATGGTACAGACTCTCTGTAAGAGCAGGGACTACCTGGAGCAGGAGTGAGAGTGGGACAGTGTCACAGAGTGGAGAAATGGAGCAGTCAGTGGCCTGGCTTATGGTAGGCAGTTCTCTTCCAAAATATGAACACAGGGAAGTCATGGCGGTGATTGCCACTGTGAGTTGTGAAGGTCATCAGATAAATGAGAGCAGCCAAGAAAATCAGATAAATAAGAGAGCAGCTTCCGGTGGCAGTATTGGCAGAAGGCCTGCTTTGCAGGACCAGCCAGGCACAAGGAAAAATACAGGTAGGCAGCAGTGTAACCTGAAACTGAAGACATGCAGGAGATGTTACTTCCTAAAAGATAGACAGCCTCCTCTGCTTTGGACTATAGTTTTCACTGTTCTTCCGATGTGAACTGAGGCAAAGAAATACAGTCTTGAAATAATTTTGTAAGTTCCTGCTGTAGGTCCTTCACTGTAACCAGACTGGTAACATGTGAACACTTTCCATATTCAAATGTGTAGATTATTCATTAATCGGTTATGGTTAATGGGCTTCTGTGGGTTTCCCTGGTGACTCAGCAGTACCAATGCAGGAAATTCGGGTTTGATCCCTGGGTAGGGAAGATCCTCTGGAGAAGGAATGGCAACCCACTCCAGTTTTCTTGCCTGGGAAATCCCATAGACAGAGGAGCCTGGCAGGCTACAATCCACAGAGTCACAAGAGTTGGACATAATTTAGCTGCTAAACAGTAACAACAATGGTCTCCTATATTTGCATTCCATTTTTCCAACAGATATTTATTTAGAAACCATTCTATGCTAAACACTGACATGCTAACACTGATTTAGATCTTGGGAATAGAGATAAGTAAAAGTGAGAGGGTTTTCCTGCTACCGTGAAGCTTACATTTTAACGAGGGGTGATATGAAAATGAAGATGCCAAATATGGTGAGATTTATAATTGGCTTTTGTAGCAAAGAGGGATCAGTTACCTTAAATCCTAAAACATTAGGATTTAAAAGATGATGATAATGTGACCTCAAGTGATTCTGAGAAAATAAACCATTTCAGTCAGAAAATGCAAAGCCCATTGTAAGGATGCTAAGGTAAGTGTGAGATTTATCTGAAAATCTAAAATAAAGCCATGTGTTAGAGCATAATGAACAAAGTAGAAAATGGCAGGGAATGAAATCTGAGACATACGTTTCATGCGATGAGGTAAGAATTTGGAGATTTATTTGAAATGCAGTTGTTATGAACTGAGCCGTTTTGTCTTCTCAAAACCCATATGGTGAAATCTAACCCCTAATATGATAGTATTTAGAGGTGAGTATTTAGGGAGGCAATTGAGGGTGGAGTCTTAGTGAATGGGATTAGTGCCCTCAACAGAAGAGGACAGAGAACTAGCTTGCTTGCTTTCCACTGTGTGAAGACTTAGCAAGGCCACAACCAAAACAAACCTTTGTCAGACACAGGACTGGCTGATACCTTCACCTTGGACTTCCCAACCTCTAGAACTTGTGTTGATAAGCCTTCAGGTCTATGGTATTTTATAATAGCACCTGAGCTAAGAGAGCAATAGTACAGCGCTAGAGTTTCTTTAGGTAGGAGACAAACTGGTTTGCTGTTTTTTTTGTTTTTTTTTTTTTTTGCCATTCCACCAAGGATGTGTTCTTAATTCCCCAACCAGGGATCAAACCTGGGCTCATAGCAGTGAAAGCATTGAGTTTTCACCATTTGACCACAAAGGAATTCCCTGTTTTGTTCTTTTAAAAGAACATACTGGAAAATGAATGCAGAATTAAAGGGAGTAGGAACAACAGAAGGAGCAAGGAAATCATTTCGGAGCCCACTATAGTACTTAGGGCTATGGATATGGGTGATGGTGGTGACGACAGAGATGAATGAAAATGGGATCGAATTTGGAGGCAGGGACAAAAGGATTTATTGAGATGGGTTGGACGTGGAGGGTAAGCAAAGAGGAAAAAAGACTTTTACTTTATGCAATTGGGTTAGTGGGTGTGGGAATTTAGAATAAAGCAGAAGTGTGACATCCAGAGAACACAACTGGAATGAATCTATCAAAAGTTATGTGTCTTTGATTTTAAAATTGAGGCACCATTTGGAAATGCAAATGAAAAAGTCCAAGAAGCAGTTGGATATACAAATCTGGACTTTCAGGGAAAGTTTCAGTTTAGATATATTAACAAGTAAAACACCATCAGAGGAAATGCAGCCTTTACAGTCCTCACTGCGGTGACATTCCCAAGCACAATTTGCACCTAGTAGGAACTCAGTAAGCATTTATGTGCGTTTTTATGCAGAGGGTATAGTGCTAAAGGTAGGGCAGAGAGAAAAGAATCAGAAATATTTTGAGCAATGTAAGAGATGGCCTGTTAGTTTCCCACAGCGAGTGTAACATTATTAATACCACAACCCAGATGGCTTTCAAGAACAAAAATTTATTATTTCATATTTTCAGAGGGCACAAGTCTGAAGTTAGTATCCCTGGGCTGGAATCCGTGCCAGGGGACATGCTCTATCTGAAGATTCTAGGGGAGAATCCTTTTCCTGTCTCTCCCAGTTTCTGATAGCTTCTGTCACTCCTTGGCTTTTGGATGTGTCCTTCCAAACTTTGAGATCAGCATCTTCAAATATCGGCTCTGCATACACATCACCTACTCTGGCTTCCCAGGTGGCTCAATGGTAAAGAATACACCTGTAATGAAGAAAACACAGGAAACTCAGGTTTAATCCCTGGGTCAGGAAGATGCCCTGGAGGAGGAAATGACAACCAACTCCAGTATTCTTGCTTGGAAAGTTTTATGAACAGAGGAGCCTGGCAGGCTACAGTACCTAGGGTTGCAAAGAGTCAGACACAACTGAGCACGCATGCACACACTCTCTTTTATACGTGTTACAATTCCTCGCTATCTCCTCCTTAAAGGATAGATATGAATGGAGTTAGAGCTCACCTGCATAGTCTAGGATAATCTTTTATATTTTTGTGAGTTATAAATTATCAGAAAACCTCCCAAGTTTTAGAATATAGGCTGCTAAGTAAATCAATACTGCAATACATAAAGCTGGTATAAAAATATCAAACCCTGTGCTAAATGTATTCAAATTTAATTGAAATGTAAAGATTTGATTTCATTATTTATTACAACTAAAACTTTTAAAGATTACAACATTCCATATAAGCTATAGAAAAAAAGGACACGTGTACCCCAATGTTCATTGCGGCACTGTTTATAATAGCCAGGACATGGAACCAACCTAGATGTCCATCAGCAGATGAATGGATAAGAAAGCTGTGGTACATATACACAATGGAGTATTACTCAGCTATTAAAAAGAATACATTTGAATCAGTTCTAATGAGGTGGATGACGCTGGAGCCGATTATACAGAGTGAAGTAAGCCAGAAAGAAAAACACCAATACAGTATACTTACACATATATATGGAATTTAGAATGATGGTAATGATAACCTGTATGAAGGTGGGGGGCAGGAGGGGGGAGGTGGGGGTCGGGATTGGGAGTTCATATACACTCATGGCTGATTCATGTCAATGTATAGCAAAACGAATACAGTATTGTAAAGCAAAACAAACTAAAAAATAAAAATCAATTAAAAAAAAAAGGAAAAAGTATAAAGATATTCTCTAAGTGTGAGTGTAAACTTTTCATCTCAAGATCTTTATTACATCTTCAAGACCTCACCCTTCTTTTATGTTTTTTTGCCTTATAAAGTAACATTTCCAAGTTACAGGGATTAGGAGGTGGATATCTTTGAGGGGAGTCATTTTTCAATCTACTACAGGTAGTAATGAATTTGATAAATTTATAAATGTTAACATTGTAAGGGTATGTAATTACAGTTAAGTAGAGTACTGTTTATAGTATCATAAGAGCATGTAAGTAAATCAAATTAATTTTGGGGATGTCCAAGGAGAAATACTTCAATGCTCTGGGTCTTAATGAACAAATTGGTGCTTGTAAGGTTGGAGGTGGAGAGAGGAAACCCCAGGCATAGAGAAGTATATGAATGAAGGTGTGGAGCTGTGAGCAAATGATGTAATAAGCAAAGGAAAATTCAATGAACATGCTTCAATCCCAACTCCTAAGTGAGAAGTATTATTCAGCCTTTGGAGAATACAAACTAATTTAAGATATGGTATTTGTAAAAGTCTGTAAACTTAGATCATCCTTTGGGAAATAAAGTGTGCATACATCGAACAAATAGAGAACACTATAAATCAATATGCAATTATATGCTAACCTTTGCAATATTTACCAGAACTTCAGGAATAGAAAGAATCATCAGGAAATAAGTTTATTTGTGGGATGTGGTATGCATCATGAAAGAGGGGCAGAATTTGAGTATGTAGAGAAGGTAAAATATGCAGAAAAAAGAACTCGAGTTAAAGCAGAATTAGGAGCTGTGTGAATGTGAGAATATAGGGCCCACAGAATGACTGGAGTCCTTTGAAGCATAACAAGAAATGAGATTGGATAAGCTAAGATGCAGTCCTTCTGTTGAACGGTGTAAGGACACACAGAAGGTGATTCCTTGAAGCCCTTCTCATATAATAAAGGCCCATGTTGACACTTGCATTTCTGTCCTGCAGTTTGGAGGGTGTGATTATTGTCATGTATCAAGAAGCAATGACTGGAACAGGGAACAAGTTTTACTAATCCATTAAACTGCAAACTCTCTGGGAAAGAATACATGGTTCATACTTTTTAGTTTGTTCCCCAATTCAGGGAACAAGAAGTATCGTAGAAAGCCACACCTGGAAAGGAGAAGAGGGAGACTGATATGGAAATGTAGAAGGAGGAACTTCTCTGGCAGGCCAGTGGTTGAGATGGCACCAGTGCAGGGGGTACAAGTTTAATCCCTGGTTGGGGAGTTAGGACCCCACATGCTTTGGGGCCAAGGAGCCAAAACAGAGAACAGAAGCAATGCTATAACACATTAAATGGGGACTTTAAAAATGACCCATATCAAAAAAGATTTTTTAAAGAGATAGAGAAAGAAATAGAGATAAATTGTGTTGTTGACTAGTCTCTAGGATTACACAAACGGAGTGTGTGAAACCTGGAAGGAGAGTCATTTAAATAATTGATCTGGATCTCTGCCTGACCGTCTTGGTAAGCTTCATGTAATCTAGCAAGGCACTGAGAGAGACAAGCTGGAGAAAACTCAGAGCAGTGAAGGTTGATTTCCATTCACAACACATACACACAAACAGACACACATGCATGCATGCACACACACGTGCGTGCGCACGCACACACACACACACACTCCCTTGGCATCTCTTCTGGAGCATAAGTGTAATGTTTGCAGACTGACTACATGAGTTGAGTTGAAAAGATAATATTTACAAATTGCTCTTTAACCACAGAACTTGATCCACTAATAAAAAAATATTTTCCTAATGCGACATTGGATCTGAAAGGTTTGAAATGTGCCTCCTGGTACACTTGTACAGCTGTTGTTGGCAAAAGAGACATTTTCAGAGCTCACGGGTTTGTCTTTCTGTCTGCTTCGGTAAGGTTTTCTTGTTGATTTCACAGATATTTCAGCACTGATTACAAAACAAGCAATATGCAAGGATCTGGCCTTTAATTTTGTTCTGTTTTCAACTGTGGATGGAAGCAGTTCATAACCCCTGTTCCTTCATTCATCCATTTATTAAAATGGACAATTTTTCATGCCTGATGCTCTGAACACATATTCCCAAGAGCATGCTTGCTTCAGCACCTATATTATCCTCTGGGAATAAACAGCTCAAAAGTCTGGATATACGCTTTTGAGGCTACAACATAATATAAAATCATGCAAAAACTCAAAAATATTTGTGTATGGTGTGTTGGGTAAAAAGATACAGAGTAAAAAAAAGTGTTAATGGAAACATTAGTGGGAATTTCTAATTAATTAGCCTTTATCAGGGAGTCAGGGAAGACCTCACCAAGGATATATGAATAACTATTGAAGAAAAAAGAAGAGAATTGAATAAGTAGATATCATATCAAAGAGTAAGTGTGATAAAAGACTCAGATTCACAGAGTAATAAGACATTGGAAATCTCTGTCTTCAATATTGTAGGTGCATAGGATCCAAGGTGAAAGGGCCACAGTAGACGAAAGGACTTGCAGGGAATTGAACCTTGTTTACAATGCTTAATAGAAAAAACTGTTTTTTTAAATCAAAGAACTTCCCAGTTGATTGAGACTTTGACTTAATTATTATTTCTGTCTGTCCATTTTGTGCTCAGTTGTGCCTGACTTTCTGTGACCCTGCCAGGCCCCTCTGTCCTTGGGGTTTCCCAGACAAGAATACCAGAGTGGGTTACCGTTTCCTACTCAAAGGGGTCTTCCAGACCCAGGGGTCAGACAGCATTTCTCGCACCTCCTGCATGGACAGGCTGCTGCTTTGCCCATTGCACCGCTTGGGAAACCCTGTTTATTATTCATTTATTGGCCAAGTTTTACAGCATTAGGGATCTTAATTTCCTGACCAGGGACTGAACCTGCACCCTTGCAGTGGAAATTCAGAGTCTTAACCCCTGGACTCCTAGGTACATCCCTAACAGAAATTCTCGCAACTCTGTAAGTGGAGAACAATTTGGTCAGATTTGCATTTAAAGGTAAGTGGCTGAACAAAGTGAACAAGCCCCAACAAGATAAGATGCTCTGTGCTCTGTATCAGTTAATGACAATGTTCAAGTGTTTTTGGAAGACAGATCTGTGTTGTGGTAATAGAATCTATGTCTCAGTCACTGTTGTAATACCAATACTTCGGCATCTGAGTATCATGGGTTGGCAGTTTTGAGATTCTTCCTTCTTTTCTATTATCCTATTTTGGAGGTTTGGTCCCTCTGGGTCTCTCCATTCATTGCAATTTTGTGTGCTGAGCTATTACTCTTGATACGGTAACTCAGGAATCAGCAGTCCTAGGTGGGCAGGTCAAGACTCAGTGGAGCCTGAGAACAGTACTTAAAGGGGGAAAACCAAGGGAAAGTAATGACTGTAATATAACATGTCCAGTGAGGGGGCTTGACCTTTCAGAATCCTGAGCTGCTGCAGACGCTCCACTAGCTGTGCTGAATAGTGAAGAGATCAGTCGCCCCTACCAGGCTAAATACCCTTTTCCAAGAGATCTCTATTGGGAAAGAAAGAGAGTGATTTGTCTGCTGAGTTAATGCAGGGTGCACGGTTGTTTGGAAATCCAGGACTGGATGCCAAGGAGGAGAAAGAGAACGTTTAACCCTAACGGGATCTAATGTGTATTCAGAAGTGCAAAACTGGTTAGCACATAAGATCTGAAGATCAAAATGCTCTGGGAAAGAAGGAATCACAGGGGATTCCTGTGAACAGAGTTAAAGACAAACTTTAAGAATTAACACGTAGCTTCTGTGACACCACTGCTGAAGTAACTTTCTTACGATCGTAAGGCTGCCTTCAATGCCTGTAGATCACTTATCTCAATCTGCAGTCAGCCTTTTCTTTTAGGAGACTCTGTTTCTCCTTCTACAGGAATAAAAGCCAATGTTCATTTCAGGCTTCTCTTATAGCCACTGAACCTACCATAGGATCAGGGACACAGTCGTTACTAAGTAAATTAATAATGTTATCACTTATGGGAGGCCTGCTATATGGTATTGAAGTGAACTGTCAAATTTTAACGTGACTACAATCACCTTAAACTTTGCTTGAAAGGGGGTTTTCATTCAGAGATTTTGGGGTGTTGTTGACGCTGGGCATACATTGAGAAAAAGAAGTAGGCACCTCGGGCAGAATACCTGGGGATCCAAAAGTTTAGTAACTTGTCCGTTTACCCAGCACTCTCACCCAGACCAGGCTGATGACCTCTTAGTTCTCATGCCCGCTCTCTGCCTTCCTAAACTCCAGCCATTCCTAAATGGAGCCACACAACTACCCTTTCTCCCCCTTCCAAAATGGTGCCTGTCTTTCTGGCTCCTGAAACTACTGCAATGGAACATGTGATTAGCTTGCTCCCGATTCATGAGTAATGCAGGGTGCCCGGGGTATCTTGCACAGGTGAGAGCTGACTTCTTAGAGAAACAGTGCAGTCTCATTCTCCAGACCTAGATGAAATAAACTGAGAAAAGTGACAAAGTGAGAGTCCTTCAATCATGTCTGACTCTCTGTGACCCCATGGACTGTAACCTGCCAGGCCTCTCTGTCCATAGGATTCTCCAGGCAAGAATACTAGAGTCAGTTGCCATGCCTTTCTCCAGGGGATCTTCCCTCGACCCAGGTCTCCTGCATTGCAGGCAAACTTCTTACTATTATGCCAAATAGCTCTACCAGTCATAAATTACCATTGGTCTTTTCTGAACAGAAAAAAGTTCCTCACACTGATAAAAAGTAGAACCTCTGTCTTTGCCTGTCTCAGCTGAAGTGACCTTAGCAACAGCACCTGGAATTGAAGAGAAATTGTCAGACCAGAGATAAGTTCAAAAATGAGGGTGAAAAAATTGCCCAGAGCTAATTACCTTCAAACACCTCTCTTTCATTACGGGACAGCAATTATGCTCTGATCTTTGAAAGATGAGTTTTTTAAAAAATGGAAGAAAATAAAACAACTGAATCTCACCAGAAGTCTCTTTACCCTTCCTGAAACAGTCCGTGTAACTGTTGGTTGACGTGTGTGGGTATGTGTAACTCATCTTACAACATGCCTGCGATCATGTACCATATGTCTTTTGGCTTCTACTGGGTGGGTTTTACAAGAAAGAAGAGGCAGGGTTTCATTTTTCCCAGCTGTGAAGATGCAAATTTTTAAATTAAAAATAACCTTTCAGCTGATTTCTTGCATAATTGCTGTCTTGTTTTGCTAATACTGTGGCTGAATTATAACTTGCTGAGGCCTTGGGGATTTGCATGCTGGTTTATCCTCTGAATTTGCATTGACATGGTTTTCAGTGAAGTGAGCAACTAAATCCTGTGGCCATGAGCCTGGCTGGCAGTATTTGCATTGGAAATCAGTAGGAGATTAGGGGAACAGGGGCTCTGTTCAGCCTCCCTAAATAGATCCAATGGTGAAAATTTTGGGTCTCTCAAAATGCTCTTCTCTCCTGTTAAGTGTTGGTGGTTGCCGAGACTTTAACTGTACTTCATCAAAGGACCAAGATGACAAGAGGACCCGTGGGGGAAACGTACAGACCAACCACCACTATACGACAGAGATTGAATGATATGATCATTTGCCAGAATCTTTTAAAATATATTTTTGGGAAGAAAAATTTGGGGAGATTCTTTCTGAATGAATAAGAACTTTCTGATACAAAACACCCCCTCAAAACCCCATTGTTTCCTGGGGCCAGGAATCAATGTATAAGGCCAGTGAGGAGCTTAGCATCTTTCCGGATGTTGTCAGACTTCACCGGCTTACAAAATATTTTAAAGGCAGTCAGTGAGACATCCTATAAATTAAGTGAGTGAGCTTTTTTTATTATAGGCTGGCCTTTTTTTCCTTTCTAGGCATTGCGTGTATATTGGGATTTGTGCCTGCTGTAACTAGGCATTGGGGGCTATGTCTGATGCTGAAGAAGCACAAAGGGCTTTAATTTCAAACAAGTTTTTCGTTTCTTCCTTTTTCTTTTTTTTAAGCTCTGATTATGATTGAATTGCTTTTACTTGGCACCATGGACTCTTTCCCTTTGGAATTTGAAAACCATGCGAGAGTGTACCCAGAGCCACCCAAGGAAGGAAACTGCATCTCTGAGAGGTTGAGTGACACCCCCAAACAACACATGAGTCTCTGGGAGTGTATGCAAATCAGTCTTCTGCCAGAAAGAGGGACATGGACGTGGAAAAAGATGATCATTTTACATATGTAAAAAGTATGCTTGGTCATTCTTATACTGTCTCCTCCAGTTGAGTGTCTATGTTGTTGTGAGAGCTAGGCTAGGACCCAGGGTTTCTGAAAACCACCCTCTTGTTGTGATGGGGCTCAAGTTCAGATGCCATCAGAGAAGAAGCAGGAAGAAGGGGCTCTCATTTGCTCTCATTTGAGAAGGAGGCTATGCTGGTTTGTGGATCAGGTATGAAAGCACTTCCTTATTATCCAAACACGATGCTTGGTTTTGATACCCCAGGTAATGAAGCAGCAAGCAATACTTGCAAGACCTGCAGAGTAAAGCCTACTGTGACTATCCCAGGAAATGCCTGTCACGAAGAGGAAACACCAGGGCTGTTTACATTTATATTAATTTGTAACAGAAACAAATTAGGGAGCTAAGAATGTCCCAACAAACTTAGACAAATAACGTTTGCTTAAGGTAAAAAAAAGAGAGAGAGAGCTTTTGCAAGGCGTTCTATCACTATAATACAAAGTGTGTTCTGTTGTAGAGTGATGATAAAATATTATAAAGGATACAATACACTATCCACATAAAATTATCATTACATCTCAGTAAGTCACAGCAACGGAAAAGAAAAACGCTTCATGACTTACGAAGGCTGAGTGAGATTTGAAAAACTCTTCTACAGCAAGGTCAATGGCTATAAATATAAATAAATTGCCTCTTCATGTTTCCCCCTCCAATTTCCTGGTTCCTCTTTAGGTTGCTGGACAAGCAAAAAGAAGATAAATAAGCCAAAAAAAAAAAAAAAAGCCAATTTTCAAACAGAAGAAAGAACATTTTCCTTTCTTTATGATTAACATTTTCCTTTCTTTCTAATGTTTTTTATGAACATTTCCTTTCTTATCATTTCATATTTTTTTTCTTTTATTAGTAGCAGTGAATTCACATTCAAAGATCAAATTGATAGTATAAGCGTGCGGTTCTCAGAGCATAGCCCTCAGTCAAGCAGCTTTACATCACCCGGGAACTTGTAGAAAAGGCATGTGGTTGGTTCCACTGCAGACCGACTGAGTCAGAAATTCCAGGCTGGAGCGCAGCAGTCTGCTTATAAAGCCTTCCAGGTGATTCTGCTGCATTCTAAAATTTAAGAACCACTGTTTTAAACAAAGATTATGCTATCTGAGGGCTTCTCTGGTGGCTCAGCAGTAAAGGATCTGCCTGCAATGCAGGAAACCCAAGTTCAATCCCTGGGTCAGGAAGATCCCCTAGAGGAGGGCATGGCAACCCGCTCCAGTCTTTTTGCCTGGAGAATCCCATGGACAGAGAAGCCTGGCGAGCTACAGTTCATAGGGTTGCACAGAGTCAGATAAGGCTGAAGCAACTAAGCAGCAGCAGCTTGGTCTCTGAAGTTTTTATAACATTTCTATTCAAATGGTCTTAGCATGGAAGTTCTCAATTCAGTTATTTGGTTTTAAACTGTTTTTTTAATGCTTTAATGCAGATGAGATTTCATGTTCTAAAACTGATATTATGAATTGTTTCTTCATAAAGAAGAATAAGCATATCATTTAATAGTTAAAAATTATGTATTTGCTATAAATTAAATAACCCCCAGGTTAGCCTCCTAGTTATCCTTCATAACTATTTGAAAAATGTTTGCCATAATTTTGAAAGGACTGAACATTTTTTATAAAAGACTTTCATTATATGAAGGATATTTTCAATAAAAAATAAATTTAATAAAATAGGAATTGGTTTAAGAGCTCTTCCCTAAAATTTAAATTTATTTACAATGTATCAACTCATTATATTTCTCTTTATAAAAAAATATTATTTGCCTGGCAGCACTGGCTCATTATTGGTAACTATTTAAAAAATGTCATGAAGTATCAAAAATTTGTAACTTTCAATATGTAAATATTAAACAAAACTAATGCTTTTTGCTTTTTTAATTTCACTAGTATTTCTCTGGATGTTTTATTCTTTCATTAGGAAATATGTACACATAACAAATTCATATCTTTCTATATTTTACATATACTCAATTCTGAACATGAATGAAAATGTTTTTAACTAAAAAACTTTCTATGTAAGCCGGATTCAAACAAAAATAGTTCACATGGCATAAAAGGGTGTTGAAGATATTGTGTATAGAATAAATCTCTTTCAGACATCACCTATGATTTTTGATGTGGGCTGAAATAATGATTTTACCCCTTCTTTTTCAGTTTCAGCTGTATGTGAAAACCAGTCTTGAAGGCATTGTGAGAAAGGAAGCATTCAGTATGATTTCAATACCTCATGCTGTCAGAATATTCAGATATTTTCAATAAATTAAGTTTTGCTATAAAATTCCCTATGCTGTTTTGCAAACCTAACAAAAATGTTTTGGATTTGCATTGGTTCAGTTTCCTTTATGTTCAATCAACACAACCATATATTGATGTCAAAACTGTGTAGTCAGGCATGTAGATACCGCTATGTATCCATCCAACTGGGATTGCAGAAAATGAAAGTTTTATCCTTGGAGTAAATAAGTACGTAGTTTGCTATATGTGCATATGTGTGTGTAAAATATATAATAACACATGCTTATATATGACTTTTTAAAATTAAATTGCTTTTGCTTTCCAAGAGCTTCTGAAAGACTTTTCTGTTAACTGCCAAAGCAGATGGGTTTCATTAAACTGCCCAGACCATTCTGTCTCTAAGCATCTGCCTGGGCCAATCTGAGGGGGAAAGGGCAGACGTATGAGGAATCTATTCTTCTTTAACCCTCTCTGCAAGGCATCTGCTAGGACCTCATTCATCACCGAGAAAGCTGTGAATGGATAGTTAGGCAATACCCCAAGGTCTCGTTGGGAGTGGTAGTGTAACGCCTAACCTCTCCGCTGGTAAAGCAAAAGCAACATGTACTTTTGTCAAACTGTCAGCAAACACTTCCCTCTTGATACAGTTTGCTCGACCCAACCTTCTGCAATGTCAACTGGCCGCAAATGTTTCATGTTGAAGAAAACCCCCAACCGGTGCCTTGATGCGGCTCTCACAAATGAGGACTTGCCTCTGCGGAGGCCGAAAGTGTGCGGGGTTTGTTTGCCTCCAGAGGGATCCAAACTCTGGAGGAAATAAAATGGCTTTCAAATTTGCCTGTCAAATTATACCATCACGTGATGAGGGCTCCGGAGCTCTTGAGTAAAACCAGCCCAATATATCTCCTTATCAACCATGTTGATAATGACAGAGACCACTCCATCATTCACAACATCATAGAAGCAGGCTCCTCTGGCCGCCGCGAGGAGTAAAGGATGATGGCAATAGAAGCCGCAGACACCAGCCCTCGCCCCACCCCGCTCCTCGCCTGGGACTGAGTGCTAAGGTAGTGTTAACTACATGGCCCCCACTTACTTTCAGGCTTGAGTGCCATAACTTTTCAATCAAATGAAATTAAAGCCAGAATCATCATCCGCTTCTTCATTACCGTGTGGAATATCTCAATCACTTTGTTTTTAGAGGTGGCATGACAATTATGAAAGGCAGTTAATGACACTTATTATGCAGTGTGCAGAGTGGTCCATTAAACCTTAGAAACTTCTTCCCTGTAGCAACGTTCACCCTGACTTCCCTCAGAATTCCAGTTCCTTGTTGTCCAAAGGCTAGGACACCTGAGGAGTCAGCATGACGCCTGGTAAAATATCAGCTTTCCCTCAGTTGTCTGGGAGTGTCCAATCACAGAGTAGCTTTTGATTCTTTTTATTTATTTATTTACTGCAACTACCTCTCCATCTCTAAGTTGTTCCATGGTTACCAAGTTATCACAGAAAGTATTTTTATTTATAGTGAATTCAGTTCACCTACCTAGTGCCGATGTAAGTACTGATGTTCTCAGGGAGGATTTTCTGTTCACATTTGCTTTAAATAGTCAGTAACAAATTTACTGATGTTACATATCCTAAACTTAGTTTTCTGTTCTGCTTTATTTTTCATCTCTATGAGTAAGTATAGCAAATGATAATAATCACTCTTAAGATGCCTTAATACAGTTTTTTTTCTTCCATTTACAAAATTGTTAAATATACTTCTATTTTGAAACATATTTATAGGTTGATTATAGTTTCTTTTAAGGAACTTAAATTATTCAAGTGACTATAAACTGTCCCTAATACTAAAGTAAATCTTGTAAATTAAATAGATGCAATATATATGAAAGTGAAAAGCGTTAGTCACTCAGTCATGTTGACTCTTCATGACCCCATGGACTGTGTAGCCTGCAAGACTGACCTGTCCGTGGGATACACCAGGAGCGAATACTGGAGTGGGTAGCCACTCCCTCCTCCAGGGGTTCTTCCTTCCTGACCCAGGGAATGAACCACCATCTGAGACACCAGGGAAGCCCTCAGAAGTATGGTGTTCTCTTCAATAATTTGTCAATGTGTACAGACTTTACTGGACTTCAATGTAAAGTTGCAAAACCAGTCACTTGGCATGCCATGCTAAGTCTGAACAGCCCTATCTCCATGGGATTCTCCAGGCAAGAATACAGGAGGGGGCTTTATCATCACCTGGTCCCAGAGTGCTCATTTGTGTCCAACTCTAGTGACGCCATGAACAGCACCCTGCCAGGCTCCTCTGACCATAGATCTCCCGGCCTAGAAGACTGGAGTGGATGTCCATAGATCTCCCAGCCTAGAAGACTGGAGTGGGTGACCATAGATCTCCCAGGCTAGAAGACTGGAGTGGGTGTCCATAGATCTCCCAGCCTAGAAGACTGGAGTGGGTGTCCATAGATCTCCCAGGCTAGAAGACTGGAGTGGCTTGCCACTTGCTTCTCCAGGGATCTTCTTGACCCAGGGATCAAACCTCCATCTTTTGCATCTCCTGCATTGGCAGGCAGGTTTCTTTTTTTACCAGCTGAGCCACCAGCAAAGCCCCGACTGGTCACTTAACACATTTTTAAAAGGAATTGCAAGTATTAACATTTATCCTGATTAGCTAAATTCTCAAATTGTCAAATATGTACAGCATATTCTGAAATCAGATTATTGATATCCAAGTTAAATTCTTTTAAGTACTTCTATACTTAATTTAATCTTCTCCAGATTAATAATAAAACTCAATTAGATATAATAATTCATCCTAAAATCCTTGGCTTTTCTATTCTGGTGATTGTGGTTGGAAAATGACCAGATACATAAATTGGGATTTGAATGGCATACCTTGATGTTTAGTGTGTAATGGAGACTTTGTCATTTAAATAAAGAAGGACACAAATATCCATACCACCACATTACCCACTTCTGACAGCTTGCAGAAGTCTGCCAGTGTTGCCAATATGGCATAGAATTTAGCTGTATTTTGCAGTATTTTTTCTTTATATACATTTAAGTAGATTCCCATCTAGATATACTAAGTAGTTTGATAGGACTCTATAATTCTTTAAAATAACAAGATGAAATCTGACTGATTTTTTAGTTTTTTCTAATAGTTGAAAGGCATCATTAATATTATTTATACTGAAGTTATGAAAAGACTTATGTGACTGTCATTTTACCTCCCAGTGAGAGTAAAATTTCACATACACTGAGACTATCTTGAGGACTATTCAGCTTCTTCCCTTTGATTTACCTGTTTTTAGCTATTTTTCTTTCTTCAGGAAATCTATAAGGAAGCCATTTTATAATCTCACACCATTTTTGGTCTTGATTTCTCAGTACAAATGTTCTGATTTTGTCAAATGGCTGGCTTTTCTTGCTGACCATCCCAACAAAATAAAACCACTTTCCTAAGTGAAATCAGAGAAATGCTACTTATGATTTAAGGCCCACATCAAATCCCACCAGATCTGTGAGATCTTTCTCCGTTATTTCACCCAGATGGGAACACAGATACTATGGCCTTAGAATCTCTCGCAATGATTCTTAAGCCACGCTGGTTAGAACCCAGTTCCAGCTCACCCCTCCTCCTGAATGATGAAGGGGGATGGATACTGAGGAGTGAAAATGCAGAAGTGTTAGTCACTTTTTAGTCACTCAGTCATGTGCCACTCTTTGTTACCCCATGGGCTCCAGCCTGCTAGGACCTCCATCAGTGGAATTCTCCAGGCAAGCATACTGGGGTGAGTAGCCATAGCTTCTCCAGGGGATCTTCCTGACCCAGGGATCGAACCTGGGTCTCTGGCATTGCAGGTAGACTTCTTACCATCTGTGCCACCGGGGAAGCCCAGGCGCATTGCAGAGATGGAGCGCTAAATCTCGCTCACCTGCTTCGGAGTGGAAACCCTTTGTTTCCTTATGCATTTTGCCCCTGTTCAAATGAAGCTTACATCTATTTGATACCACAGCTTCTTAAAAAAATGATAAATGAATCCAAAAGAAAACAAATCAAAACTTACATTTCCTCTCCCTGTTAGAGCATAAGTGCCAAGAAAGTGATGATTTTCCTCTCTTTCCTTTGATTCCCCGATTCTACTTGGTTTATAACTTGGTGAGTGAATAAATTGTTATATGGGTTGACGTTAGGCTTGTTGTTGTTTAGTCTCTAAGTCAGGTCCAACTCTTTGCAACCCCACGGACTGTAGCATGCCAAGCTCATCTCTCCTCTCCTGTCTCCTGAAGTTTGCTCATATTCATGTTGGTTAAGTGAATATTGCTATAGAAAGCTTGTTCAAACCTGACCTCGCCTACTGCGCTAGCAATCGGAGTGGGATAACCCTCTTTATTATTAAATTTCTTTTTTTAATGTTAATCTTTATTTCTTTAAAATATTAAATGCATTTTAATAACTTTAAAATATTAAATATTTTTATATTTTGTTTAATTTTGGGGTGCTCTTTATTTATTTATTTATTTTACTTACAATACTGTATTGGTTTTGCCATACATTGAAATTAAGTTTCAATTAAATTCAATAATAAGAACACCAAAGTGTAACACCAACGTCAAGTGCTGCTGCAGGAAGGCAGGTAGTAATTATGGTTATGACCTTGGGCTTTGAAGCCAGACTAGTGACGTTCACAACCTGGCTACCATTTATACTTTCATACTTGGACCACTTACTTAACCCTATGCCTCAGTATTTCTATATGTAAGATGGAAATATCCTATGGAGTTGTTATTTGATGCATTAATTTGTGTATCTCATGCAATAGTACAAGAGAATCGCAAAAGGAAATCTGAAAAACATAAAGCACTAGGCAGTGAAGATATAACTTATAATTTCAATGCTTATCATTTCTAGCATCAGGACATTTCTAGCCCTAAGTTCAGTTCAGTTCAGTTCAGTTCAGTCGCTCAGTCGTGTCCAACTCTTTGTGACCCCATGAATCGGCACGCCAGGCCTCCCTGTCCATTACCAACTCCCAGAGTTCACTCAGACTCACGCCCATAGAGTCAGTGATGCCAACCAGCCATCTCATCCTCTATCATCCCCTTCTCCTCCTGCCTCCAATCCCTCCCAGCATCAGAGTCTTTTCTAATGAGTCAACTCTTCGCATGAGGTGGCCAAAGTACTGGAGCTTCAGCTTTAGCATCATTCCTTCCAAAGAAATCCCAGGGCTGATCTCCTTCAGAATGGACTGGTTGGATCTCCTTGCAGTCCAAGGGACTCTCAAGCGTCTTCTCCAACACCACAGCTCAAAAGCATCAATTCTTCAGTGCTCAGCTTCCTTCACAGTAAAGTATCATATACTCTATGAACTTTTACATTAAAATAAGAAATGGTAAAATCATGATTATTATTATCAGTATTAACAGAAACTACTGTAATAGCATCTCTTCTGGTCACTTACAGCCAATATATACCTATTTGTCTTGCTGGCCATCTAATAAAGGTTAATATGGCATCACGTATTCTTGATTTCATTGTCTTTTCCTACTTGAGAAAGTTTCCTAATGAGAGGACTTCAGTTAGCGTAAAATGCCTGTCTTGGTTTGCCTAGAAGTTTTCCAGGTTTAGCACTGAAAGTCCAATTCCCAGGTGCCCCTCAGTTCTGGGCAAATCAGCACAGCTAGTCACATTAGGGGCTCTTTCTCTATTCCCTAAAAGGTTTAGCATCATTTCTTACATGTGAACAGTGTTCAGTTAACATCTACAGAATTGCAATAGATTCAGTTGCTTGCAGTCAAAATCCATCTATCAGGTCAGGCATAGAACCAAGGGAAATGTCTTTGTCTATGTGGTAGAAAAGTTACCAGGTGGACTGATGTAGGCCCACAAAAGTCAAAGAAGATTAAAAGAGAAAGTAAATTCTATAGTGCAATAAAAGTAAACTAACCAGAAATTTTTAATATACAGTAATTAAATTTTTATTCATCTGTTGAAAAGTAAAGGAGAGGTTGATATTAAATTATTAAGTAGCTAAAGTAGTAATATAGTAAGTTTCTCTAATTGACAATCAGCTTTTATTTCAATAAGATAGTAATTGTATATTTAATAAATACTAACAGCTAATTAAGATGTAGTGATGGGCCATTATAGTAAGAGTTTATGAAATATCTTTCTTTGTAAAGTTTCAAAATCTTTTAATAAATGATACTCGTTGAAACTCATGTACAATTAAAAAAGTGCCTTAAATATCTCTGCTTTAAGAAAAGCATGAGTAATGCCCTCTCCTAATTGTGAGTGTTAATGCACACTGAAGGAGTCTGCTTGGTTATTCATCTTCTGAAATCCCCATCAGTGACTCCTTGATCTTGGCAGTCCCTTGAGAGCTAATGTAAGCCTGATACATTCATGCTTTGCACTTCCAGCCTCAGTGACAGTGCATCAAAGGGGGAGAAGTTCATAAGTCATACATTCTGTTCCAGTCCCTGTTAGAAATATCAACAGAACATGCTTTCTGAAGAGTTTTAAGTACTTCCAACCTCTGTTGGAAACAGGAAGGGCAAAGGTAAAAACAAAAAATATTAAAAAAAAGAAAAAGTAAAGAAAACAATATTGAACTTCAAAAATAGAAAGAAGAAAATGCTTGCTTTGCATTTGGAACCAAGGTCAGAATTTTTTCTTTCTGCTTACTAATTCCCCCACCCCATGATTGCTGCCAGGGCAGAAAGTCAAACAGCCTTCTCGTGCACCTCTGTACTCTGGGTGACTTTTGTAAGCTCAGTGCCCCCACTGACTTCAAAGAGGGGAAAGGCCATGGGAGAAACCCACAGGGTGCTGGGGGAAGGGGGAAAGGGTCAAGGACAAAGCTGCATTAAGTCCTGTCAAGTGTAGCATTGTTTCTTTATCATCTGATGGGTTTAATTAAGTCCTATCTTCAATATTATATAGCAGATATATTTTCTCTAGGTGAAATGGAAACATCTGTATGTTCTCATAAAACTAAGCTCTCACACATGCAAAAATAATAATTCTGAATGGTTTTATGAATATAAATGTCAAGTCAGGCAAATGTCAGGAATATCATCCCTTTCCTGCATTCAGTTCAGTTCAGTTCAGTCACTCAGTTCAGTTCAGTTCAGTTCATTTGCTCAGTCATGTCCGACTCTTTGCGACCCCATGAATTGCAGCATGCCAGGCCTCCCTGTCCTTCACCAACTCCCAGAGTTCACTTGAACTCACATCCATTGAGTCGGTGATGCCATCCAGACATCTCATCCTCTGTCATCCTCTTTTTCTCCTGCCCCCAATCCCTCCCAGCATCAGAGTCTTTTCCAGTGAGTCAACTCTTCACATGAGGTGGCCAAAGTACTGGAGTTTCAGCTTTAGCATCATTCCTTCCAAAGAACACCCAGGGCTGATCTCCTTTAGAATGGACTGGTTGGATCTCCTTGCAGTCCAAGGGACTCTCAAGAGTCTTCTCCAACACCACAGTTCAAAAGCGTCAATTCTTTGACACTCAGCCTTCTTTATGGTCCAGCTCTCACATCCATACATGACTACTGGAAAAACCATAACTTGGACTTTACAGAACTTTGTTGGCAAAGCAATGTCTCTGCTTTTTTCCATGTATTATGGATTCATATTATGCAGAAGCTGTCCTGGCAAAAGTCAATATTTGAGGGGTAATTAACTCTAATGAGGAACCTGTGAGGTATTCACAACTACTTGACCAACAGTTAATTCGTGCAGAGGTCTGCTTTGGTGAAAAGCGGGAAGAGGTCACAGAAATGGAAATGTAAGATAGGGTTTTATGAAGCTGTTTCTAGAGACTGCTGTTAGCTAACAGCTTTGCCACATGGACATTTTTTATGTGTGAACATCACATGAGAATAACTCATTGGTCTTCCTCTCCTACCTCAAAGTACTTCATTCTTGACCTGTATTTTGAGAGGGACAAGACCAAATGCATCTTTTTTAAGTGTATCACTTGAAATAACTTACTCAAAAGGTGTATCCTATTTATAGAGCCACTTATTTGATGAAATCCAAAGAAGTGATTCAAATCCTTTGTTAATCATAACTGTTCTTAACTTACTGTTGTATGGGTCTTACATCAGTTTTTTTTGTTGTATGGGTCTTACATCAGTTTTTTTTTTTTTCCTATAATTTGGCCATTTTAAAGGCCTGCTGTCAAACACCATTTCACAGTCTAATTTTTAATATTTCCATTAAACTTTCTGCATCTCCACATGGGATCCTTTCCTTGAACATCGCATTCATGTTATCTTTCTTCCAAAAATCTAATAATGATTCTTGCAACTGCATGACTAATTTCTTCCAGAACTTGTCACTACCAAATGCTCACACCAAATGTCATACTGTTAGTAGATGAGAAGCTCTGTATTCAGCAAAGTTCACTCTCCTTTTTACCCTTCAGAGAGTCAAAAACAGATACCTGTTTTCATCACCAGAATGGAAGCCTCGTTGCCATGGCATGGTCTTTGCTGGTTCTAACAGAGCTCCCTTATGAAGCCTTTATTCTTAATAAAGTCTGTCCATAAAGCATGATTGAGGGACTTAACATAGAGTTGATGAAATAAGTTTAATGTGATGACTTTGCTCCTGTGCCTTCTCCTGCATCCTGATTACAAAACTCAGGCTCTCATAAAATATGGTATGTTGTGTATTCTCACCTAGAGGGCAGTGCTGTGTGGGAGCCACAGCAGGTCACACCTATTCATTTACTCTGGTCAGTGGCTGACTTTTGTTACAACTGCTTCATGGAATAGTTTCAATAGAGACAATATCATGGTTTGCAAGCCCCAAAATATTTATATCCCGGGAAAAAGTTTCAACCTATTGTCCAGTGAAAAACAATGATAATTCCTATGGTCGAAGTTCTGCCCTCATTTCTATTTCCTTCCCTTTCCCACTAAAACATAGTAGCCAACTCAGAACGACTCTCAAGATCTCCTTCAACTTTATATGGAAAAGGAGTTCTTGCTCTTGGGTTCAGGAATGAGATTTCTGTCAGGTGTATGCGCATGTAGGTATGCGTGTGTCTGTCTGTACCCACGTTCTCTGGAGCCGTGTATATTCTGTGGCTCAGAGTGTAGTTCAAATTCAGATAATTCTGATGTTTGCATGCAGGCTCTGATAGTTTGTCTGTATGCCTTTATGCGGATGGCCAGGACTCTCCCAAATCTTAATTTTTTCATCTGAGAAAAATAGATCAATTAACACCAACTGAAAAGATTGTTTGAGGATGAAAATAAATATGACATTGTCTTTCAGGTTCATAGAGTCATATCAAGTGCTCACCAATGCTCTTAGCCAGTAGCTGGGAAATCTATTGGATACTCAATGCCAAAAGACGCTCACTTGCAACTCCTGTCCCTGAATCAAACTAATTTGATTTAGTCATCATAATGATTCCAAATAAAACCTTTGTGATACGGTGAAGAACGAAATGAACTGTAACCATGCTTTCATTGATAGAATAATGGGGAGCCATGGAACAAGCTTAATAAAATACTGCTTTTGAAGACCATGTATTAATACCAGTCTCCAGCTTATTTCTAAGAGTAGTCACAAGTAAAACCTGGATAGTGCTGTAAATATATAAACCTGTATCAGAACTTTTGAAATGTTTTTTTAAATGCTGATATCACATGCTGGTAAGAATTTTGCATGACTTACATGCTGATATCACAATTTTGCTCTGAAGGAAAATGAACAAAGCAGAATTGTCCATTGGCCTAAAGGTGATTCAAAGAAAAGCCCTCGAGTAAAGCTTTTAGAAATCTGATTAATTTCATTGAGCATCGTGCAGCACAAATACATACTTAGTAACTGGGAATTAAAAAGTAAGTTGACTCAATAATGGGTATTTTTTAACCCAGGGCCTAAGACAGAAATGATAAATGTAGTTTTAAGAACAGATCTGCCTATTTAACATCCTTTCCAATCTGAAGTGGTACCAGCAGTGTTGAGAATGACAGTACATATGTTATGACTGTTTGAATTTCAGAAAGCCTTTGGTTCAATTCTGCATAATTGGTTCCTGCTTAAGACAGAGCTTGCAAGAATCCAGGAGGAGACATGGGAGTAGATAAAGAATGAGTGAAAGAAACAAAGAACAGACACTCCTAGTAAGAGGAACCATGTCCACTCCGGAGGAGCGTATTAAGAGGCTCCCACATGGAGCAGGGCTTAGATCTTGGCTGCCTTTTATCTGAGTAACTGGTTCAGACAGTGGGATCAGATTTAAGTGGTTACATTTGCAGAAGCTGATTGGAGGACAGTGAACACGGAGATGGCTGCCAGAGAAATTCGGAAGGCACGGATGTACTTCATTATAGCACAGAAGACCAACACATGGCATTTAATATTAGTTATAAACACATTAAGCTCAGAATACATTTACATAAAAACACAGGGGAAAGGGGCAAGACCCTGAGTCTCAATAAATAGATGCTTATGACTCAAGATAATGTAAAAATCCATTCACAGAAGCTTGGATTTGAAAGTTCTCATACTTAATACTTCAGGGTCTAAAATATAAGCAACTCACTGGGTTAAACTATTTTCTTTAAATGATAACGCTTTGGGGAGAACTATATATGCTTGGGGAATTAAGATAAATTTGGGGATCTTGTTACAATATGGATGCAAGTTCAAATGTCAAGTCATTTAACAAAGAGCAGAAAGACTTTATCAATTAGGATAAATTAGCAATGTAGTTCAGACTTTGTGACTATGCCTCTACAAGTAAGTTTGCAAAAAAAAAAAAAAGAAAGAAAGGAAAGAAAAAGGCTATGCTTGATGTGCTGATATGATTTCTCCTAAAAGGATGATAAATTTAAATACAGTGGTATAATGTGGGCCTGATAAATTTGAAGATGGCTGATTGACTAAATAAACGTCCTTTGGCATGGGACTAAAATGTACCGTGCCTCCCTTGATCAATTTAGAACTCAACTAACAAAAATTGTTCATTCTTCAGAAACTGTTGCACATGCAAGTGTGATCGTTCTGACTTCAACTTAAAGCAAGTCAGTTATTATCATCTCCAGCTTTCAAAATGAATAGCAAAATGCAGGCAACAGGAAATGAATTATTTCCTTAAAATACACAGTCACATTATATGAACAATCAGATGATTCACATTGACTTAAAAAAGAAAACACTTATATACATTCTAGTACACTCTGCTATTTATGTTCTTGTTTAATTGATTGTTCAAAGTACTCCAGGGTGATGACAGAGTCCCTGCCTGTCACTGTGATTGCTCATCTAAGAGTAAAGTACAAAATGCAAGAAGTCAGCAAACAATTATTTTAAAAATGAAAACTTAAGACAAGTAATTTAATTTTAAGCTAGTAAGCTGATGCTCATATAAACACACCAAAACTGATCAAATAAAAGGTAAATTAACATTAAAGATTTGGAATTATTTTGACAAACACTAGCACATTTCAGAAAAGATTCTGTATATTCTGCCTAAGAGTTAGGGATCTTAACTGTGGAACAAACAAGATTACTGGAAATAATCAGATCCCAGAGATTCTCCAGTTGGATAAATAAGACTAAACATTCTTAACAAATAAGTTGGATCTTGTGTGTGGGCTCTCAAGTATGTGTTGGAAAGATTTTGAGGTTATCTAGACTCCTTAAAAAATTCCTTATACAACTATCACCGTTTCTTGGAGGAAATGCTAGTAAGATGTTTGAATGCACAACTCTGAAATTTCCTAATTTTTCTTTTGTTATGATTCATTCGAGAAGATCAGGGTGTGCTGCTACTTCTCTGTAGAAATATTGACTTGTATTCATTCAAAAAATTAACTTTGCCAACACCGAATTACTTTTCACTGAGAGACTAGCAAACATCTTATCAAAATTTCATATTAAAGGTAGTTTTTCCTTATTTTTCCTTTTTGTTCCCAGAAAACCAAATATTGATCTATATCTGATATTTATATAATGTATTTGATAGGTGACAACACAATGCTAAAAAGACAAATAGTAATATTTAACTTAATGACAGATGATGACACCACAGTGTTAAAAAGGTAAGTAATAATATTAACTTAGTGATGATTTACTGTTTTAAGTACTGTGGGAATGCCTATCATTTAACTTATTTGTGCTTCCCAGGTGGCTCAGTGGTAAAGAATCTGCCTGCCAATGCAGGAGACACAGGCTCAGTTCCTGGGTTGGGAAGATCCCCTGGAGAAGGAAATAGCAACCCACTCCACTATTCTTGCCAGGAAAATCCCATGGACAGAGGAGTCTGGCAAGCTACTGTCCATGGGGTCACAAAGAGTTGGCCATGACTGAGTTGGGACAACACTACTTATTTATATGCAATTCTTAAGAGATGAGGTTTGTTTTCACTGTTTATAGATAAGGAAATGAAATCTTGGTGAAATTCAGCAGCTTGCCCAAGGTAATGTCAGACCTAGGAATGAAATCTAACTAGGTTTGCTTGTTTTAGAGTCTGCATTAAGGAAGATTATAAAACTTAGGTATTAACATATATGAATTTTCAAATATTTGTTGGATGCCTATTCTGTTCTCAGTATTACTATGGGTACTGGGGAAACATCAATGAACAGAAGAATTACTATAGCATTCAACATAATTTTCAACTTAAAATGATTCAGTGTCTGCAAGTCTGAGCAAATAGACTGCAATGGATAGCCACAATCACTTACCTGAGGAAACAGGATTAGCTATCAGATATTTTGTTATTGTTGTTATACAGACTTTTTTGAAATAATGCCAAAATATACCAAATGACCAGGCACTTAGTATAGTTTTTTCCTGCTTACTTTTTGCATGAGACCTCAGCTATTAAAGCTAGTAGATTATATAGGATGGCTACTCTGCTACTAACCATTATGTGTTATATATACATGCATTACATATGCTTCTTGCAAGAGCAACCTAGAGGGCTTACATGATTTCCAACTGGAAATTCAAGAGATCTATGCACTCAATGCTTCCCAGCTTGACAGAGCAGTCTATGAAAGCTTTAAGGATCAAATCCAAATTTTTCTGAGTCTAAAAATTCCTCCATTAAACTATGATCAACATAACATACAAACACATGAAGCATACTTCTTATAAGACCAGAGAATCCCAACTAAACTGCAGCAGGTAAGAGATCTCAAAAGCCTCGTTTTTAAGGTTGCTTACAGAAGCTTTTCTACTCTGCAGAGAAGACTCTACAATGTTAAATAAAGGAGCAACTCACATGCTAATTATTACTTTGTGTGTCTTTCAGATAATAAAAGAGAAGTGATCCCTACAAAAGAGAAGAGTTTTTATCTCAGCTTTTAAAACTTTTACTTAACAAAAGAATAAAATCACCATACATGTATAAAACCTATAAACGGGACAAGATATTTGATCCCTTATTGTCTTTAAAGTCCTGTTAGTTTTATTTATTTCTATTTCACTTGGCCATTTTGCATTCAAGAATCTCCTTCTCATGTGGCTAACGCTCTGATGTGTTAAAATAGCACTTAGTATATTACTGCAAGATCTAAGAGCGCCTGCGTGTTTCGTCAATCCTTGCTTCCTTCTTTAAAATTCCTCTTGTGGTTTCTACAGTGATAAAATGAAGAACATTTGTAAAAACTTACACAGAGACCATCAATTTGCAAAAGACTCATATATTTGCTTTCACCAGAAATAAATTCTATGTATTGTATGTGTGTGTGTGTTTCCATAAAGAAAATTGAATCACCTGTACTGATTGAATTTAGAGTGGAAACGGTCCTGATAATTCTTTTTTCCTCTTCTAGCTCTTTACCATCAGAAGTTCCAATTGCTCTACTTTGCTATCATGCCTTTTCAACGTGTCCGGTAGAACTTGCATTTGCTGAAAATACAAAGAGTAGAGGAGACAAAGTTGTTTTTTGTTTGTTGGATTTCTTGCTGATTTAATTCAAGAAATTTTGGTCTTGTTCTGCTATCTACAAGGATCATGAAAGTAAAGAAATAATATGCAAAGATATTTCATGGACTCCCATTAGCAACGCTATGAGCAAAGTTGGGCAAATTCACATGCAGTGAGTGGCAGAACACAATTCAACCCATGATCTCTGGTTCCAAAGTTTCTACCCTGAATCTCCTCCTCCTTAAATTCTACCAGTTGGTGCAATTCCATCATTCCATGTCTTGATCTTCCTCCTCAGCTAAGTGCAGATCCCTGGAAGGAAGGAGGCTTGTAAAGGCTCTCAGATTAAAAATGCTTGTCTATATTTCTTTGATGCCCAAATATTGCATCAGTATTGTTTACAAATAGCTATAGGGTAGGGCAGAGTAGAACAGTGTACAGTAAAGAGTGTGTTTCCAGCAAGCATAGCTGCCCAAGCCCCGTGATCTGGTTCACTTCAGACGGCAGCTAATACATTGGTTTATCACCAGAAAATACTAGGATATCAGTTGTTGGAAGTCCTTAGTGGTTAACTGTTTTTCTGTTGTTTGGTTTTTAAGTTGTGTCTGACTCTTTGTGACCTCATGGCACACCAGGCTCCCCTGTCATTCCCTAGCTCCTGCAGTATGTCAGATTCGTGTTTTCAGTGGTGTTTATTGTAGATCTGTTTGTTTGGATCCTACAATTTCAGAATTGAAATGCTTATTAGATGTTTTCTGTTCTAGTTCCTTTATGTTAATGTTGGAAGGCACGGGGTCACAAAGAATCGGACATGACTACGCGACCAACACGCACAGTTTCTTTGTGTTAATGTTGGAAGGCCTGTGTCTAGCAGATGCACTTCTCTGATCAGTGGTAAAATATTCCCGCTTAGGAGCAGAAGACAGGAGCTTTCATTCTGAATTTTGTTCTTTTCATTTACCAGATGACCCTTCTGCATGCTTGCTACTCTCGCAAGCATAAGTACACACACACACACACACACACACTACACTTCTCTTCCTACTTCCTTCATACATATCTTTACAATACTTCCTGCCCTGACAAGTTTGACGATTTAAATAAATGATGTTTTTTAAATGGTTTAGAAAGATTAAGGAATTTTAAGAATTCAGGCAGGAAAGAAACCATGGTAAAAAGCTAAGCACTCTGCTGAGAAAAGAAACATTTTTCTGTGAGAATTTCAAGAAGGTCTCCCCACCCACTCTGGGTTCTGCTTTTGATTCAACTTCCATAAAGACGTGGGCTTGTAAGTATCTGCCAGCCTTGAGCTTTGTGTATTTAAGCTGGGGGTGTCTGGTGTCTACTCAAAGCAGCCTAAAGCCCTGTTGTTCTTATGTTGTTTATTGTTTATCAGTTAGGAACAGAATAGAATTAGATGACTCACTTGGCAGGACAGTGAGTTTGTGGAAGAAGGAAGAGAAGCATTTGATGAACGCCGTGAATCAGGAAGTGTGTTTGCACCAACTCTCTGACAAGATCTCCCACCATTCTCAGAGAATCACTCCTTAGTTTGGGGCATTGTGTCCCAGCCTATGGTTCTTATGGCAGATGCCCCTTTCGCCTTAATTCAAAGTAACTGTAAAATCAGAAAGCTGTCATGGATTATTACTTATCTGAATTGTATTTAGTCACAATTTTTGCTTTCTGGAAGAAGATTCATGTTCCAAGAAAAAAAAGCACTGTTTTCAAACTTTGGTGGGAACATGAAGGGATTATTGGATTTTAGGAAATTGTCACATAATTGATCGTAACTTCTAGATTTATATTTCAGTTTCTATATAAGGAAATAAGACCTGCTTTTTATAACAATGATATGTTATCTTTTTCGAGGTCTCAATTTTTAAACTTTTATTAAAAATGTTAGATTAAGCCATAAATATATATACATGCTTTCATATGCATATTTGCATATGTACACTTTTTCAGCAACAAAGTGTGAAACAAAAAGATTTGAGGCAGATATTGCTTACTCAGCATAATATACAGATCTTTCTTGACTTACTTTGGGGTTAGGTCCCAACAGACCCATCATAAGTTGGAAATCTCTTTTGAAAGTGGATTTAACATGCCTAACCTACTGGAGATCATAGTTTAGCCTTGCCCTAAGCTATGAGCACAAGCAGAGTTTAGCCTTGTGCTCAGAACACTTGCACACTAGCCTACAGTGGGCAAAATCACCTAACACGAAGTTTATTTCATAATAACGTGCTGAGTATCTCATGTAATGTATTGAATACTTGACTGAAAGTGAAAAATAGAACACTCCTGTGGGTCCAGAATGGTTGTCAGTGTATCAGCTGCTTACCATTGTGATCACGTAGCTGACCAGAAATTATAGCTGAAGGCCACTGACCAGCATCTTGAAAGAGTACTGGACACATATCCAAAGAGTGGGAGAAAATAAAAATTCAGGATTTGAAGTAAGGTTTCTACTGAATTCATAGGACTCTCACACGAAGTTGAAAAATTCTAAGTCAAATCATCTTAGTTCAGTTCAGTTCAGTCGTGTCCGACTCTTTGCGACCCCATGAATCGCAGCACGCCAGGCCTCCCTGTCCATCGCCAACTCTCGGAGTTCACTCAGACTCACGTCCATCGAGTCCGTGATGCCATCCAGCCATCTCATCCTCGGTCGTCCCCTTCTCCTCCTACCCCCAGTCCCTTCCAGCATCAGAGTCTTTTCCAATGAGTCAACTCTTCCCATGAGGTGGCCAAAGTACTGGAGCTTCAGTTGGGGCCATTTGTATCCATAAGAAACTTAATCAGCCTTTTACTGCAGAATATTCAAACTCTGCTCTAGAATAGAGCTGTATTTGGATCGTTCAGTTCAGTTCAGTGGCTCAGTCGTGTCCGATTCTTTTCAACCCCATGAATGCCAGCACGCCAGGCCTCCCTGTCCATCACCAACTCCCGGAGTTCACTCAGACTCACTTCCATCGAGTCAGTGATGCCATCCAGCTACCTCATCCTCTGTCATCCCCTTCTCCTCCTGCTTAAAAAAAAAAATATATATATATATATATATATATATGGAACCATGTTCATGAGAATTTAATTTTAGCATCTATCTAGCCAACTACCTACTGACTTATGTATTTAACCATCTTTGTTTCTGTGACTCCTCTTCATGTTACTACTGGTAAGGGGATGTCTTTGAGTCTTTATCACCCTAATACAGAGAAAATAATCCTTTCTTTTGAATCAAAGATCAAAGGATTCCATGATGAGATTTGATTATCTTGCTTGTGTTGAAAGTATCATCTTTACCTCAAGGACTCCGCATCATTGAAATACATGCCTCGCATATAACTATACTTTTAAAATTTTAATATGGCTTTAAAACAGAAGAGCAAGCATCAGAATGCAGTTCTCCCAGCTGCATTAGTTCTCCATATGGCAGTGGTTTCACATAGTGATAAAAGTCAGATAGGAAAGGAGCTTTGTGGAATGAGAAGTGGAAATCTGGGTGTGTACTTGTGTGTGGAGAGGGTGGTGGTGAGGATATGTGTGTATTTCTGTTTAGAAAAGAGAAACTACTGATTACCTCTTATTTACCAGCTGTATTGTTAGGTACTGAAAAGGAAATATTTCAAAGAACTCTTCCTGTGACATAAGTCTGAGAACTTTATCTTCACTTAGTATTTATGGCTGTGCTGTGTCTTCCTTGCGATGCGTGGGCTTCTTGTTGCAGCGGCTTCTCTTGTTGCAGAGCGTGAGCTCCAGATGTGTAGAGTTCAGCACTTGCGGGCCCCAGAGCATGGGCTCAGCAAGCTGGGTGCACAGGCTTTAGTTGCTCAGTGGCATGTGGGAGCTTCAAGGAACAGTGATTGAATACTTGTTCCCTGAACTGACTGGCAGGCAAATTTTTAACCACTGGACCCCCAGGGGCATCCCATAAGAATGTTTATTTTAAAAGTTAAATTCTCCTAGGTTATCCAATCTGTAAGTAAAAGGGTAAGAATTTGAATGTAAATTTGCATTATTGTACCCACTTCTCTTTATAGCGTTTGTTGTAAAAAGTACATTGATTTCTTAGAAAACTTAAGAAAAAGTCATCAAATACAATAGACCACACAAACATTGTAACTACACAGAAGGAAAAAGGAGTAATAATTTTCCAAATAAATTTTATGCACATGTATTATATATGTGCATCTCTGCCGCCAGCATTCACATGTTGTAATTTCCTCTTCTATCTTTTGATAATATTTCTACTCTGATTGTGTCTTCTTATTTCTCTAATGCAGCTAGTGGAATGTCTTCCCGTTATAAGTTTTATATTTCTTTCCACTCTTTAACATGTTTACACACACTTAATTCTTACTCATATTGATTAATTTGAGATGAAAAAGAGAAAATTGTTCCAGTAGGTATCAGCAAATTAAGATAAACACAGTTTATATTATTCACTCACTTGTACACCAGCGTCTCTCTCTGGATTAAAATAAAAATCCTAGAAGGAAGGCAGATTGGATATATTGATCAGTCCTTGTCAGAGCTGACAAAGGGAAAGCCTGTGGGTGAGGAATGCGGTCTCTCTTCTCTGAATTTAATAGCATAAATCCATAATGTGGATTTTACACACCCCAGATTCTTATCTGAGCCACGGAGCAGGAGTACCATCTTGCCTTAGATGTTTCCTAGTAAGAGTTTCAGAAACTCAATTTCATCACATTTTGGAGATTATGTAAACATTTACACACAATGAAAGTATGCTTACCACTCACTGAATAATTAAAGGGACTAGTAATGGAAGAGGTCAAGACCTTAGAGACAGCACACGGTAAACCACTCCTGTTTCAGAAGATAATGTCCCATCTTTAATGCATCTTCCTCATTCTGTACGCCTATCATTCTCTGTTCCTATTGCCAGTTTACCTTTTTGAAGATAACTTTGGCTTCCTTGGTGGCTCAGGGGTAAAGAATCTGCCTCCCAATGCAGGAGACAAGGGTTTGATCCCTGGGTCAGGAAGATCCCCTGGAGAAGGAAATGGCAACCCACTCCAGTATTCTTGCCTGGGAAATCCCATGGACAGAGGATACTGGCAGACTGCATTCCATGGAATAACAAGAGTTGGACATGGCTTAGTGACTAAACAACAACAAGATAGCACTAAAGCTAGTTTTATCACTCTACACCAGGAAACTGTGAACTCACTGAGTCATGACCACATATTGGTTGTTCTATTTCATATATATTTTTTCTTTTATTACATACACATCTGTATACTTAGAATGAGTTTGAGTAACATATAGAGTTGACCTTTGAACACCTTGAAGAATTAGAGGTGCTCACCCCACCCACAGGGCTTTCCTGAAGCTCAGTTGGTAAAGAAACCACCTGCAGTGCAGGAGACCCCAGTTCGATTCCTGGGTCAGGCAGATCCGCTGGAGAAGGGAGAGGCTACCCACTCCAGTATTCTTGGATTTCCCTTGTGGCTCAGCTGGTAAAGAATCCACCTGCAATGAGGGAGACCTGGGTTCAATCCCTGGGTTGGGAAGATCCCCTGGAGAAGGGAAAAGCTACCCACTCCAGCATTCTGGCCTGGAGAATTCCATGGACTACAGTTCATGGAGTCACAAAGAGTCAGACACAACTGAGCGACTTTCAGTTTCACTTTCTTTCACACCCCACAGTTAAAAATCCACACATAACTTGACTTCCCCCAGACTTAACTGCCAATAACTTAGTGTTGACTGGCAGCCTCACAGATAACATAGAAGTCAATTAACACATATGTTGTATATTGAGCAACAGCAAATATGTATTATATATTGTATTCTTACAGTAAAGTAGCTAAAGAAAATGTGATTAAGACAGTCATAAGGATGAGAAAATATATTCACAGTGCATACATGTCCTCACTGAAAACAACCCATGTGTTAAGTAGATCCATGAAGTTCAAATCCGCACTGTTCAAGAGTCAACTGTATTTAGGATGCTGATACATGTGTGTTTTCTGAATCTATGTTAATGACATTAAGTAATTTGATTACTCATTTTGCGTAATATTTTGGTCATCTGGAATGCGGTGTGTTATGCTTGAGCATCATTACTAAAAATTCAAGCTTTATTCCAGAGATCAAGTGATTATAACCAACAACTGTTTTTTCCTTATGTGTCAAAGAGTTCTTAGTTTGGAGAGTCAAAATAGGTAGATTGCAAGTTTAGAAAATATAATAGTAACTGAACAAAGACATGTTAGAATTTTAGATATTGTAAGTGCTTCTTGATTTCTGTACAAGTAAACATAGTCTATTCATCATTAGCATTGTTTAACTGTCTTCTCTCTTTTTGATTAACTCTACTCCCCAAGTTCCTCTCCAGAGCACAGTATTTTAATTGTAAAATACATTTTAGTTGTGATATGGTAGTAATAAAGCTAACATCAGGATAAGAAAACTTTAAACAACATTGACAGCTTTAAAGAGCAAATCTGACACTGAAATAATTAAAACCATGATGTGTAATCATGAGACACTTTCCTAGAATGCAAATAAAAGTAACTTAAAGTAATAGCTACGGTGAAAGACAAGACATTCCTAGACTGGTAATCATATGTGCACAGGAAGGAATGATCAGAACGTATGGTGTAAAGGTAATAATCATGCTTGTAGCTAAAAGTAACAAGAAAAAATGAAATAACAGAGGAACACATTTTAAAACTGCGCTATATTTCAGTATGATAAACTAAAAAGAGATTCAGCCTTGATAGACTTTGGAAAACATATACAATTTAACAGGCAAAAAGAGTTTGCATGAAAATTCAGGTCGATAAAAATTATAGTAACATATACAACATAATCAAGCTGATCTCAGCTTTGACTCTGCAATACTAGACGGCAGAAAATAATGAGAAAAGCCTATGATGTTTAAGCCAAAATGACTCATTGTTATAGTCAAGCACCTTTTTGAACTACAAGACTCAACACAAAAATCTCATGGAAAAGTAATGAAGCTGCACATTTCCGAACTTGAAATATATCCAGAAGTAAGACAATGATGGATTTAATTCTCCTGAATTCACATCAGCCTTTTTTCTTTTTTTTTTTTTTCTGCACCAGTAAGTTTCTATTTTATAGTCATAGTGTTTGTTTTTCAACAGCTTTGGAGTCAATGCCATGTGGCCATGCCATGGCTCTGACCCTCGACCCTACTTTTATGTGAACTCCATGACAGCTAACCCCAGTAGCTGCCCACAGTCTTTGCTTCCAGTGTTAAAGAAGAATGCAATTGGTCACTGGCAAGGTGGTAACTAATATTCCCCTTGATCCAATCAGCTAAAACAAGTTAAAAGATAGAATTACTTCCCATTTTCCCTCAGTAGTTTTGTAAGGTAGGATAGTTTAAGAAACATATACTTGGTGCATAAATATTATGTTGAAGTTAGTTTACGTTCCACAAAACTGCAGCTGAAATATTTGCTTAATAACAAAAGGCTTCAGGGAATATATCATCTTCAAAATCCCTTTAAAAATGTTGAATTCCTACTCTAGGTGGCTAAAGTGAGAACTGCAAATAATAATAGAAAGTGGCAAAAAAAAGTGAAATGAAAGGACTATTGGTGGGCATTTAAATCAGTTAAACAATGAAATAAGCAATAAAAATATAAATAAAAATCACACTGGGAATACCAATGATAATTCATTAATGTTGAAGTTAGTTTATGTTCCACAAAACTGCAACTGAAATATTTGCTTAATAACAAAAGGCTTCAGGGAATATATCATCTTCAAAATCCCTTTAAAAATGTTGAATTCCTACTCTAGGTGGCTAAAGTGAGAACTGCAAATAATAATATAAAATGGCAAAAAAAGTGAAATGAAAGGACTATTGGTGGGCATTTAAATCAGTTAAACAATGAAATAAGCAATAAAAATATAAATAAAAATCACACTGGAAATACCAATGATAATTCATTAAAAGAAGTAATATAATACAGTTGTTACTGAGTCCAAGCTTTCATTGTTCACTGCAAAGCAGGCCAATAAATCAAGAGACAGTTGCTGGGGCAAGGAATAGTGACTTTATTTGGAAAGTCAGCAGACTGAGAAGATGGTATACCCATGTCCCAAAGAGCCATGGTTTCTGAGTTAGAATTCAAGCTTCCTTTTTACTAAAAGAGGAGGGGATACAGTCCTGGTTCTGATCAGACTCCTGAAAGGATGTGTTGATTTCTTCCTTCCTTGCAGCCGTTCACAGGTGAGTCTGGTCAGGATGTTTCCTATGGACTAAATAAAGTTATTTTAGCTTGACATTCTTTACATGGCAGACAGGGTTCCCAGACATGAGCCATTATGTATAGTTTAAGCTTGTAGGCAACATTCCTTCCATGATTAACTTGTAGCAAAAGCAACAGAATATGAAGGTTAAAGGAAGGGATCCGATATGAAGTCAGACTTGCTCTTCCCTATTACACAACGATTAAAATATTAATAAAATAGCAGGTGGCCAACGAACACATGAAAAGATGCTCAACAGCACTCATCATTTGGTTCAGTTCAGTTCAGTTCAGTCGCTCAGTAGTGTCCGACTCTTGGCGACCCCATGAATTGCAGCACGCCAGGCCTCCCTGTCCATCACCAACTCCCGGAGTTCACTCAGACTCACGTCCATCGAGTCCATGATGCCATCCAGCCATCTCATCCTCGGTCGTCCCCTTCTCCTCCTGTCCCCAATCCCTCCCAGCATCAGGGTCTTTTCCAATGAGTCAACTCTTCGCATGAGGTGGCCAAAGTACTGGAGCTTCAGCTTTAGCATCATTCCTTCCAAAGAAATCCCAGGGTTGATCTCCTTCAGAATGGACTGGTTGGATCTCCTTGCAGTCCAAGGGACTCTCAAGAGTCTTTTCCAACACCACAGTTCAAAAGCATCAATTCTTCGGCACACGCTATCCTTCAAGCTTAGGTCCACATATTTATCTGCCTACTTCACATGTTCATTCAGTGTTTCACAAGGGCCTAAATTCAACAAGTACTAACAAATCCATGATCTGCCTCTCTCAAACCTGACCCTCTTCCAATATTCCTTATCTCAGGAAATGGTACCATCCAGTCTCTTAGAGCAAAATCAAGGAATCATCTCTGACCCTTTCCTGTACCTCACCACCATCCACAGACAGATCATCACCAAATCCTGTTCATGCTACCTCCCACGTATCGCTCATGGTAACTGACATTATACCATCGGCATTAACACCACACTAATAGTCCATGTCACAATCTGTCTGGAGTATGGTCACAGATACCTAACTAGTCCACAAATATTTCCTTGTTCCTTTTCAATCACTTGTCTATGTTTAAAGACTGAGTTTTTTAAAAACACATACTGATTACTCCCTTTGATGACTTATCATTGCTCTCAGAATAAAGTCCAAAATCCTTAACAGGGCTGCAGGCCCCAGTGATCTGACCCTGCTACTGGAGTATGGTCACAGATACCTAACTAGTCCACAAATATTTCCTTGTTCCTTTTCAATCACTTGTCTATGTTTAAAGACTGAGTTTTTTAAAAACACATACTGATTACTCCCTTTGATGACTTATCATTGCTCTCAGAATAAAGTCCAAAATCCTTAACAGGGCTGCAGGCCCCAGTGATCTGACCCTGCTTGCTTCTCCAGCTTCATCTCTTACCCCTCTCTTCCCTCGCTATGGTCACTCAGACCGGCCTAACCTTCTTACCATACAAGCACCATTCTCCTGCTCTTCACAGGTCTCTGCATTTCCCACTCCCACTGCTTGCAAGCCCTTCCCTGCTCCGCTCCCTTCCTAATCCCTTTGACTGTCTCTCTCCTGTTCATCCATCAGGTTTCAGCTGAAGTGTTGCTTCCATGAGGGAGCCCTTGCTGACCCCTACACTAAGCAATGTCCCTTTCAGTTTCTAAGCTCTTTGTACTTTTCTCTGAAAAGAAGAACTTATCATTATTACAATTTATTAATCATTTATATAATTGTTTGTTTAATGTCTGACAGTTCCCACTAGACTGTAAGCTACACAAGGGCAGAAAACTTTATCAGTCATCTTCACTACAATATCTCCAGTACCCGACACATCCATGGCTGGCACTCAATTAAATATTGGTTGAAGGAATAAATGGCTGAGTAAATAAACAAAACAAAAAATCTTTGTGAGGGAATGAACCTTTAAGGCTAATCCAATATTTAAGGCAGGACTCTAAACAATGACTGTTACAAAAGTAAATGTACAGCAAAGGAGAAAGATGGCTCCTTAAATTGACAATTGGAATGGCAGTGACATTGCAGCTGAAACTGGTGAAGGACGTGGAGACTGAAGGTGAATTTCCTAGCCATCATCTCCTGCTTAATTATCTGACTAGGAATATGCAATACATATTGAATCACAGATGTCAAATTAAAAGGTTCTCTTGGTGCTTTACAACTTTCAAAATTAAAAGACACTCACTCCTTGGAAGAAAAGTTATGAGCAACCTAGATAGCATATTCAAAAGCAGAGACATTACTTTGCCAACTAAGGTCCGTCTAGTCAAGGCTATGGTTTTGCCTGTGGTCATGTATGGATGTGAGAGTTGGACTGTGAAGAAGGCTGAGCGCCAAAGAATTGATGCTTTTGAACTGTGGTGTTGGAGAAGACTCTTGAGAGTCCCTTGGACTGTGAGGAGATCCAACCAGTCCATTCTGAAGGAGATCAACCCTCGGATTTCTTTGGAAGGAATGATGCTAAAGCTGAAGCTCCAGTACTTTGGCCACCTCATGAGTAGTCATGTATGGATGTGAGAGTTGGACTGTGAAGAAGGCTGAGCGCTGAAGAACTGATGCTTTTGAACTGTGGTGTTGGAAAAGACTCTTGAGAGTCCCTTGGACTGCAGGGAGATCCAACCAGTCCATTCTGAAGGAGATCAACCCTGGGATTTCTTTGGAAGGAATGATGCTAAAGCTGAAACTCCAGTACTTTGGCCACCTTATGCAAAGAGTTGACTCATTGGAAAAGACTCTGATGCTGGGAGGGATTGGGGGCAGGAGGAGAAGGGGACGACCGAGGATGAGATGGCTGGATGGCATCACGGACTCGATGGACGTGAGTCTGAGTGAACTCTGGGAGATAGTGATGGACAGGGAGGCCTGGCGTGCTGCGATTCATGGGGTCGCAAAGAGTCGGACATGACTGAGCAACTGAATTGAACTGAACTGAATCATTCCCTTTCTCGCCTATTGGATATTATCTGGATTTTGTATTTTCTGGTGAGTGAGTGACTGAAAGTCGCTCAGTTGTGTCCAACTCTGTAACTCCATGGATTATAGTCCACCAGACTCCTCTGTCATGGAATTTTCCAGATAAGAATACTGGAATGGTTTGTCATTTCCTTCTCCAGGGGGTCTTCCCAACCCAGGGATCAAACCCAGGTCTCCTGTGTTGCAGGCAGATTCTTTACCATCTGAGCCACCAGAGAAATTTCTGTGTTTTCTGGTACTGATCTATTTTTGTAAGGGGAAATTTCTTGTACTAGGATCTTCATGGGTATAGTCCTTTCATGGAGAAAGGACCAGAGAAGGAGAAAACTGTCAGAAAGTTCCTAGCAGACCCTACTACGTTGCCTACTTCTTTAATCCTAGATTAAAATCACCTTAGAGTTCAGGAAGTGTAACACAAAATTAAAACAACCCTCAGCCTGAAATGGGTCTTGCAGAAATTGTCCATTGGTAAATCATAAGCACGGTAACTTCAGTCTGTTTAGAAACAGTACAGAAAGGCCAAACACTGCACTCAAAAGAAGCTTCAGATTTAGTAGTTTCATGTTGGTAAGGAGCAAAAGCTTTCGCCTTGTTCTCAGGACTGCCTTATCTTGGAAGTTCTGGTTGTTAGTGATTTAATCACTGGAGGCTTAAATTCAACCATTATAGTCTCTTTCTTTTATAGAACCTGTCTTCCAAGGTGTTATTCTAATGACGATTCAGAATAAATTAGAGCATTTTAAAGTTTAGCAATTCTTTACCAGCTGAGCCACAAGGGAAGCCCATGAATACTGGATTGGGTAGCCTATCCCTTCTCCAGGGATCATCCCAACCCAGGAATCAAACCAGAGTCTCCTGCATTGCAGGTGGATTTGTTACCATGACTATTATGTCTACTGAGTCTAGGAAATTTTTCCTTCCTCCCTCCACAGACTGCTCCTACACGCAGAGATTGAGCCCTTGCCTTTCTATTAGAAGGCATAGATGACAAAAGGATGATGATCTATCGTCATCCTTCGGATCCCCACTCTTACCTTGGGCCCCCAGAGCTAAAACAGGAGTTGGGAGATGCTGACTCCTACCTGTGCTTCCCGAGTGACCCTTGAGACCTGCACTGGAGGAGGCAGGGAGAGGCTGACCTTTCATTCATGTGCCTCGAACTGCTTCTTATGAAATTGTCAAGTACGTGAGAGTTGGACTGTGAAGAAGGCTGAGCGCTGAAGAACTGATGCTTTTGAACTGTGGTGTTGGAGAAGACTCTTGAGAGTCCATTGGACTGCAAGGAGATCCAACCAGTCCATTCTGAAGGAGATCAACCCTGGGATTTCTTTGGAAGGAATGATGCTAAAGCTGAAACTCCAGTACTTTGGCCACCTCATGCGAAGAGTTGACTCATTGGAAAAGACTTTGATGCTAGGAGGGGTTGGGGGCAGGAGAGGAAGGGGACGACCGAGGATGAGATGGCTGGATGGCATCACTGACTCAATGGACGCGAGTCTGAGTGAACTCCGGGAGTTGGTGATGGACAGGGAGGCCTGGCGTGCTGGGATTCATGGGGTTGCAAAGAGTTGGACACGACTGAGTGACTGAACTGAACTAAACTGAGAGAGAACTGCTGAGCCTAAAGACATGATAGGGGTCCCCAGTGGTCGTCTGATGAGTGTTATTTATCCAGGGCATCCCCAAAGGTCTCATTTAGCTACTGTGGGACCCAGGGAGGCCACTGGAGTGCTGAGCACTGCTTGGAGCAGAAGCCAAATAGTTCATCAGAATTCTGCAACTTTGCAGCTAAGTGGGAGGTGTGAGGTGTGACCGAGTCTGGGTCATTCTGTCTTGTGAAGGAGAAACTGGAGCATGCCTCGTTTTTCTTAGAGGGGATCCTTAAAACAAATTAGGGTTCATAGCGACTGAGAGATGCTTGATCTCAAGAAGTTTTTCTCTTTTTAAATATTTATTTTTACTTACTCATTTTTTCTTTGGCTGGGCCGGGTCTTAGTTGCGGCATGCAAACTCTTAGTTGGGGCATGTGGGATCTAGTTCCTCAGCCAGGGACAAACCTGGGCCCCCTGCCTTGGGAATGTGGAGTCTTAGCCACTGGGCCATCAAGGAAGTCCCTCGAGGAGTTTTCAAACAGGAGGGGCTCTGGTCACAAGTTAGTGAATGGTCAGGATGTGGAGAAAATGTCATTTGTCTCAACAGCAGGACTGCTGCCTCCTTTCCCCAGCTGAGACCACTTTTCAGAAGCACTTTGAAAAGCTCCTGTGAGTGGGAAGGGAGGCCTCCAAGGGCCGGCTTGAATGGCAACAGTAGCTGGCGTTGTCACTTCCTCTGGGGTGGGAGCTGGCAGATGACTGCAGGGCTTCTGTTTCCAGTTTTGTGGGTGGAGGAGGGTGGGCCAGGAGGAGGCCTGGGCTCTGTCCTCCTTGAGGTCCCCAGGACCCACCCACTTCTCACGGATGCCCAACGAGGGGGCTCAGCTTCGGGATGGGGTGTCATTCCACCCTGAAGCTGGGACAGGCAGATTCAGGGGCCACCTCAGCTGGGTTGCAGAAATGAGGGGGCAAAATGCAAATCTGCATCTTTCTCCGAATTGTTTGTCAATCTTTAGAGGGTCAGAAACTCAAGGAGGAGAATTAGAGTGGGTACAAAAGAGAGGGTGGCTGTCCACCCACGTCTGGTCTTGCAAGGTCAACTTTAGGGGGTTTTCGTGCATGCAGAGGCAGAGGCAGGAATTCCCCCGTGAGGATGGTGCTAAATATCAGAGATGAATCTTTTCCTTCCCTGGTCTATTTCTCTGTTCTCCTTTCAGATTTACTCCCCCGCAGAGAAACTTACTTCAAGCCCAGTTGTCCCAGCCAGGTCTTTGTTTTCTGAATTAATCAAATAATAATAATGCTCCCTGCCCCTACTGAGAGCCGGAAGAGTGGGGAGGAGCCTGTCTCCTCTGAGGGGGATTCCCAATCGCTGGTGAATTTGGTGAATAAAGTTAGGCAGCTGGCAGCCTCCTGCTCCTCTGGCTCTCAGGCTGCAGCCTCAGCTCAGATTCCCCGCCAGGGAATCGCCCTGTCATTCTTCCAACTCACTCTGGGGAGGCTGTGGGTTCTGGCAATTGGCCTGGCCCCGGCCCAAGGCTCGATGACAGCAGTCTTAGATGGAATCACAACGCCCTGCTCTGCCCTTTTATATTTAACTTTAGGCTTGCCTGGAGCCTCAGACTGTAGAGAATCTGCCTGCAATGTGGGAGACCGGGTTTGATCCCTGGGTCAGGAAGATCCCCTGGAGAAGGGAATGGCTACTCACTTCAGTATTCTTGCCTGGAGAACTCTATGGACAGAGGAGTCTGGCTGGCTACAGTCCATGGGGTTGCAAACAGTCAGACACAACTGAGTGACTAACACACACACACACACAATTTATTTATTATTTTAAATAGGAGGATAATTGCTTTACAATACTGTGTTGATTTGCTATACATCAACGTGAATCAGACACAGGTATATGTATGTTCCCTCCCTCTTGAACCTTCCTTTCACCTCCCACCCCATATATTTAACTTTTAAAATTGAAGTCTAATACATAGGCCAAAAAACCTTTAGATCTTGTTCAAGGAGAATTTTTAAAAATAGTGTAATCGTGACTTTCATACGAATATTAAATGAACATGTAGGGACTTCCCTGGCTGTCCAGTGATAAGAACACTAGGCTTTCATTGCAAGAGGCACAGATCTGATTTCTGGTCAGGGAACTAAGATTTTGCATATTGTAGGTTGCAGCCAAAAAAAAAAAAGGCACGTATTAGAGACCTTATTTAACTCATTTAAGGAGAGAACCAGTAACACATTATAATCTGCTCAAAGTGAAAGTGAAGTCGTTCAGTCGTGTCTGACTCTTAGCGACCCCATGGACTGTAGCCCACCAGGCTCCTCCATCCATGGGATTTTCCAGGCAAGAGTGCTGGAGTGGGGTGCATTGCCTTCTCTGAGTTAAATGGTTAGATACATGATAAGCAGAAAAAAATTCAAAGGCTTTGGTATAACTAGGGGGTGAGAAATAAATGTTACTGAAAGTTTCTATCCACCAGAGCTACCAAGATGGATGCCATACATGGAGTTTTATGGAATAAAACTATAAAACTTTCCTTAAGCAAGATGTGAATTAAGAGACATGCTATACATACGTATCTATCAGAAGAGAGAGATTCAATATCACAAAGGTCAATTTGCTCTATATTAATCTAAAATTTCAATATAACCTCACTCAAAACACCTAAAGGATCTTTTATCTAATTTGCAAGTTGAGTCTAAAGTTCATTTGTAGAATGCATAAGATTAACTTCGAAAAGAGTACTAAGTAGGGAGAAATGGTTACCAAAATTTAAATGTATACTGTTTTTAATCTAGCAATTTAATTTCTAGGAATACATGCTCCAGAAATACTCACATAAAGAGGAAGTTTACTGAAGAGCTGACTCTTAGAATGAAGGTAGAACTAGAAGAGGAAGTGGGAGGAGCACTTTTTACCTTACAGTCTTTCCATGCTGTTTGAAGTTAAAGGAGACTCCAAAGAACAGACACACATATAGGTAGTCAGGAATGCTGGAATGAATTTGCTTAGTAGATACAAAATTGCTCAATACTGTAACTCCCAAACTCCAGTGGACACAATATACCCATTTTTGTAGACAAGAATTGTTAAAAAAAAATATTATTAGGCTGCACCAGGTCTTAGTTGCAGTGTGTGGGATTTTTAGTTGCTGCATGTGTGATCTAGTTCCCGGACCAAGGATCGAACCCAGACCCTCTGCACTGGGAGCAGGGAGTCTTAGCCACTGGACCACTGGAAGTCCCAGACAAGAATCATTTGATGAAAGGTGCACAGAATCAAATAATCTGGAAGTGTGCACTAGACAACTCCTAGTTTTCCATTAAAGACACCTAATAATCTTGGAAATCTATTTCAAAGGATTTCAGTTTTCCCTTCAGCTCTAGTGTTGGAGAAGACTCTTGAGAGTCCCTTGGACTGCAAGGAGATCCAACCAGTCCATTCTGAAGGAGATCAACCCTGGGATTTCTTTGGAAGGAATGATGCTAAAACTGAAGCTCCAGTACTTTGGCCACCCATGTGAAGAGTTGACTCATTGGAAAAGACCCTGATGCTGGGAGGGATTGGGGGCAGGAGGAGAAGGGGACGACCGAGGAGGAGATGGCTGGATGGCATCACGGACTCAATGGACGTGAGTCTGAGTGAACTCCAGGAGTTGGTGCTGGACAGGGAGGCCTGACGTACTGCGATTCATGGGGTTGCAAAGAGTCGGACACGACTGAGCGAATGAACTGAACTGAACTGAACTGAACTGAACTTCAGCTCTAGCTATGACTTCTTCATTCATTGTTCCATAGTGAGCGCTCCTGTACATACCATCCAGAACAAGAAACATATCACCATTTTCATCATCTCTTTGGTGGCCCTTCTTGGGCTTCTTCTCATTCATTCATTCCTCTTGTCTTCCTCCCTGTAGATAACTACTCTCCAGGTTTTCAAACCCAAGGGCTACTTTTGTCTACGTTTGAACTTCTATCACTGTGATTGAAGAGCATATACTCTTCTTTGTGTGGCTTCTTACCCTCAGCAAAATGTTTCTGAGATTCATCCATGTTGAATTACATATCAGTAATTCATTCCTTTTCATTTCTCAATAGTTGTTCATTGGATGAACTTACCATTGTATCAATATCAATAATCTCAGATATGCAGGTGACACCACTCTTATGGCAGGAAGTGAAGAGGAACTAAAGAGCCTCTTGATAAAGGTGAGGGAGGAGAGTTAAAAATCTGGCTTAAAACTCAACATTCAAAAAATGAAGATCATGGCATCTGGTCTCGTTACTTCATGGCAAATAGATGGGGAAACAATGGCAACAGTGAAAGACTTCATTTTCTTGGGCTCCAAAATCACTGTGGATGGTGACTGCAGCCATGAAATTAAAAGAGGCTTGCTCCTTGAAAGAAAAGCTATGATCAACTAGACAGCATATTAAAAAGCAGAGACATTACTTTGCTGAAAAAGGTCCATCTAGTCAAAGCTATGGTTTTTCCGGTAGTCATGTATGGATGTGAGAGTTGGACCATAAAGAGAGCTGGCGTGAAAGAATTGATGCTTTTGAACTGTGGTGTTGGAGAAGACTCTTGAGAGTCCCTTGGACTGCAAGGAGATCGAATTAGTCAATCCTGAAGGAAATAAAGCCCGAAAATTCCCTGGAAGGACTGATGCTGAAGCTGAAGTTCCAATAATTTGACCACTGGTTGCGAAGAGCAACTCACTGGAAAAGACCCTGATACTGGGAAAGATTGAAGGCGGGAGGAGAAAGGGATGACAGAGGATGAGATGGTTGGATGGCATCACCAAGTCAATGCACATGAGTTTGAGCAAGCTCTGGGAGTTGGAGAAAGACAGGGAAACCTGGCATGCTGCTGTCCATGGGGTCGCAGAGTAGGACACGACTGAGCAACTGAAAACAACAACCGCTGTACCTGTTCTAGTATTGATGGGCATCTGAGCAGTTTCTAGTTTTAGGAAGTAATAGTGCTGCAGTGAATTCTTCTCTGTGTCTTTTGGTGCCTATGTGTCTGCACTTCTGTTGGAGTGGAATTGCTGGAGGTCAGAGGGTAGAGGTATGTTCGATTTAGCAGATCCTCCCAGGCTCCCAGGGGCTTCCCAGGTGGCACAGAGGTAAAGAATCTGCTTGCCAAGGCAGGAGACACAAGAGACTTGGGTTCGATCCCTGGGTCAGGAAGATCACTTGGAGCAGGAAATGGCAACCCTCTCTAGCATTCTTGTCTGGAGAATTCCATGGACAGAGGAGGCTGGCGGGCCATAGTCCATGGGGTCGCAAAGAGCTGGACATGACTGACTGAGTCTGCACGTGCACATCAGGCTCCTAAACGTCGAGCCAGTCTCATTCCCACCGGAAGACATGACCTTTTTCACTCCACTGCCTCCTGCTATCTCTTCCTGTTGTAATCGGTCCTTCTTTCTGGCTTCTAGCTCCAGGATTACTTTCTGAATTTCCCTAAGGAAAACTTCCTCCCAGGAAGCTTAGGTTTTTGCCTACAAGTCATTTCTATTTTTTTGGCTGCACACGCAGCTTGTGGGATCTTAGTTCCTGATCAGCTATCCAACCTGTGCCCCTTGCAATGGAAGCCCATGAGTCCTAACCACTGGACCACCAGGGAATTTCCTACAAGTAATTTTTTTTTCTTTTGAACTTTTTATTTTGTATTGGAGTATAGCCAATTAACAAAGCTGTGATAGTTTCAGGTGAACAGCAAAGGGACTCAGCCATACATATATATGTATACATTCTCCCCCAAACTCCTCTCCCATCCAGGATGCCACATAACATTGAACAGAGTTCCTTGTGCTATATAATAGGTCCCTGTTGGTTATCCATTTTAAATATAGCAAGTGTATGTGATCATCCAAAACTCCCTAATTATCCTTTCCCCTTATCCTTCTCCCCAGCAACAGCAAGTCTGTGCATGTTTTTCTGTTTTATAAGTTCATTTGTATCATTTTTTTTTAGATTCCATATATATGGGATATAAGTCATTTATGGTCCAACTCTCACATCCATACATGACTACTGGAAAAACCATAGCTTTGACTAGATGGACATTTGTCAGCAAAGTAATGTCTCTGCTTTTAATATGCTGTCTAGGTTGGTCATGGTCTTTCTTCCATTTGACTGTGTGTATCACAACAAACTGTGGAAAATTCTTAAAGAGATGGGGATAGCAGACCACCTTACCAGCCTCCTGAGAAACCTGTATGCAGGTCAAGAAGCAACAGTTAGAACCAGACATGGAACAATGGACTAGTTCAAAATTGGGAAAGGAGTATGTCAAGTCTGTATACTGTCACCCTGCTTATTTAGCTTCTATGCAGAGTACATCATATGAAATGCCAAGCCAGATGAATCACAAGCTGGAATCAAGATTGCTGAGAGAAATATTAACAAACTCAGATATGCAGATGACACCACCCTAATGGCAGAAATCAAAGAAGAACTAAAGAGCCTCTTGATAAAGGTGAAAGAGGAGAGTGAAAAAGTTGACTTAAAAACTCAACTTTCAAAAAACTAAGATCAAGGCATCCAGTCCCATCACTTCATGGCAAATAGATGGGAAACAATGGAAACAGTGACAGATTTTATTTACTTGGGCTCCAAAATCACTGCAGATGGTGACTGCAGCCACAAAATTAAAAGATGCTTGCTCCTTGGAAGAAAAACTATGACAAACATAGACAGCATATTAAAAAACAAAGATATCATTTTGCTGACAAAGGTCTGTATAGTCAAAGCTATGGTTTTTCCAGTAGTCATGTACAATGTGAGAGCTGGACCATAAGGAAGGTTGAGAGCTAAAGAATTGATGCTTTCAAATTGTGGTGCTGGAGAAGACTCTTGGGAGTCCCTTGGACAGCAAGGAGATCTAACCAATCAATGCTAGAGGAACTCACCCCTGAATATTCATTGGAAAGACTGATTCTGAAGCGGAAGCTCCAATCCTTTGGCCATCTGATGGGAAGAGCTGACTCATTGGAAAAGACCCTGAGGCTGGGAATGATTGAGGGCAGTAGGGGAAGGGGGCGACAAAGGATGAGATGGTTGGATGGCTTCACCAACTCAATGGACATGAGTTTGAGCAAATTCCAGGAGATAGTGAAGGACAGGGAAGCCTGGTATGCTGCAGTCAATAGGATCTCAAAGAGTTGGACACGGCCTAGCGACTGAACAACAACATTGAAAACAAGCTCAGAAGGACAGTGACTGACTGTCTTGTTTACACTCTATTCCCAAGGCCAGTGCCTGGCACATAGTAGCTGCTTAGTAAATATTTCTCCAGTAAATGGTTTTGGCTACAGCCTAGTCTTCCCAGAAGAAAGGGAATGATGGACAAAGTAATGGTCTGGTGATTTGTCTATTTCCCTTTTTACCCTGACCCATAAAATATAAGCTCCATGAAAAGGTATAAATTGTGTCTAACTTATTTACCATAGCACTCCAATCCTTTGCCCAGTGCCTGGTAAATAAATGTTAAATACACGTTTTTCATTCCAAATACGTGCAGTTTTCTGTAAGCACATGGGAAACAATACCAAATGAGATGGCATAATCTTGCTGGACATAATGTAGTTCCTCAAAAGAGCCTTGCCCAGGGCTCCCTAATGCATAGAGTTGATAGAGACCTTAAATTAAATAGACTCTAAACATGACTTATCTGACAACTGGAGAAATCGGGAGATGGAAAAGTCTTATCTTCTGGGTTAATTTCTCCCTCAACAGAGACATTAAAGCTGCTGGAAAGAGTAAAGATACATGGGGCCCTGGGGTTGTACTGTCAGGTTTCAGAACCTGGATATAGCTGTGTGACCTGGGCAAGTTATTTAACATCTCTGAGACTCCATTTCCTCTTGTGCAAAATAGGCACATGTTCAGACTTCCCTGGTAGTTCAGTGGTTAAGAATCTGCCTGCCAACACAGGGCACATGGGTTCCCCTGGTCCGGGAAGATTCCATGTGTCTTGGGGCAACTAAACCCGCATACTACAACTACTAAGCCCGTGTGCTGCAATGACTGGAGACCACGTGCCTAGAGCCCGTGTTCTGAAACAAGAGGAGCTGCTACAATAAGGAGCCCTCTTATGACAACCACTAGCACAGCCAAAAATAAATCAATAAATCTTCTAAATGGACACACGTTCAGTAAAGGACTAATTTGCCCATAGAAAGGTTTGGCCCTTTGCCCCCAGTTTCTGGGAGATAAAATCTAAGCCCTTGGATTATCTCACCTAGTAAGTATCTTTCTGCATCTACCTGGGGGCCTTGGACCACACAAGATACTCTGTGCTAACTATGTGATATATGGTAAGGGACCTTGAACTTCATGATATCAGTTCAGCCGCTAGAGGGGCTGAAAACTAAGGTCAGCCACACAAGTGGTCAGCCATGCCGATGTGACTGATCCCCAGTAAAATCTCTGGACCCTGACGTTGGGGTGAGCTCTCCTGGTTGGCAGCACATCGTTGTTGGAAGAAGGTCATTCTGTCCACATGACTCCACCAGGAGAGGATGACTAGACGCTTGTACCAGGATCTGTTCTGGGTTCTGCTCTGTGTGCCTCTTCCTTTGCCTGATCTCCATCTGTATCTTTTCACTATGATGAATAGAACCATAGGTGTAGCAGCTTTTCTGAGTTCTGTGAGTCCTTCTAATGAATGACCGAACCCTCAACTTGAAGTTAGTGTCAAAAGCAAGGTTAGTCTTGGGGACCCCTGAGCCAGCACCTCCCTCCTTGGGTACCAGGAAGATAAAATGAGACGATGTATGTACAATATTTAGAATAAGTGTTCAACAAAGATGTGCTATTTTCCTTTTTGGCCAAGCCATGTAGCAAGCACGATCTTATTTCCCTGACCAGGGACCAAATCCAGGCTCACTGCAGTGGCAGCATAGAGTCTTAACCGCTGGACCACCAGGAAAGTCCCATGACGTGCTATTTTTCTAGTGTCCTCTATTTGGTGTGGTGGCAGAGCCTCACTTGCTGGGGTAAAATCCTCTGGCTTACTGCTGTGGGAACTCAGATAAGCCCTGCCTTCCCCTAGACCTTGGTTTCCTCATCTAAAAGTCATGCTATCATAAGGATGGGTTAATGGACATAAATCCCTGAAGGCAGGCCTGGCACATGCTCCGTGTGGTGGTTTTCATTACTAAAACAAGTGCTGAACTCTGAGTCAGAGGATCCAGGTCGAGCCTTAGTTCTGGCACTAGCCAGTCACATGACCGTCAGCACTTAGCCTCCCAATCCCTCGCTGGGAGAATGAGAAACTGAAATCCAGGCTTCTGAGACTTTGCTAGTGGTCTAGTGGTTGAGATTTTGCCTTCCAATGCAGGGGATGTGGGTTCGAGCCCTTGTCAAGGAGAGAACTAAGAGTCCACTTGCCTCAGGGCTAAAAAATCAGAACATAAAGCAGAAGTAATATGGTAACAAGTTCACTGAAGACTTTAAAAATGGTCCCCAGCCAAAAGAAAAAAACTTAAAAAAAAGGAAAGAAAAATCCAGCTCCTATAGAAGGAGCCAGTTTCACCAGGTTGCTTATTAGTCTGCTCAGTGGGGAAATTCCCAAAGCCTGATACAAGCCATAAAAACATCATTCATTCACCTGTCAAAACTTCAGACACAGGGATGGCCTGTCCTTGTTTGACCTGAAGGGAAGGAGCCCTGGGAGTCTCTTGGACTGCAAGGAGATCAAACCAGTCAATCCTAATGGAAATAAAGCCTGAATATTCATTGGAAGGAGTGATGCTGAAGCTGAAGCTCCAATACTTTGGCCACCTGATGGGAAGAGCCGACTCACTGGAAAAGACCCTGATGCTGGGAAAGATTGAAGGCAGGAGGAGAAGGGGACATCAGAGGATGAGATGGTTGGATGCCATCACCAACTCGATAGACATGCGTTTCAGCAAGCTCCAGGAGTTTGTGAAGGATGGGGAAGCCTGGCGTGATGCAGTCCATGGGGTCGCAAAGAGTTGCACATGACTAAGCGACTGAACTGAACTGTAGGTGCTTCCAGGTGTTCACTGCAGCACTGTTTACAACAGCCAAGACATGGAAGCAACCTAAATGTCCATTGACAGAGGAATGGCTAAAGAAGATGTGGTACATATAAACAATGGAATATTACTTAGCCATTAAAAAGAAATAATGCCATTTGCAGCAACATGGATGGACCTAGAGAGTGTCATACTGAGTGAAGTAAGTCAGACAGAGAATAACTTATATGATTCATTGTATCATAGAAAAAGCAAGGGAATTTCAGGAAACATCTATTTCTGCTTCACTGACTATGCTATAGTCTTTGACTGTGTTCAGTAAAGTTCAATTGCTCACTTGTGTCTGGCTCTTTGCGACCCGATGGTTGAATTAAAAATGACAGCTTTTTAATATGCTGCCTAGGTCTAGGTCATCATTATTACTACCACCATCATCACCATCACCACCATCATCACCATTATCACCACCATCATCACCATTATCACCACTATCTCTACCACCATTGTGACCATCATCATTGACATTGTCATCATACAATCAGTTCACAGAAAGAAACTGAAACTAAGGAACTGGTATACGCACACACACCCACACACACAGAGAACAGAAGTGGGATTCAAACCCAGGCATTCTGTCTCCTGTTACCATTAAGTCACATGTTCTCTGTCTCTCCCTATAAAACATGGTGGTGAGATTTAATGGCCTCAAGGATCTTTCTGCTCCACGTGTGGTCCCTGGACCAGCAGCACTGGCATCACCTGGGAGCTTGTTAGAATTGCTGAATCTCAGGACCCACCTTGGACCTGCTGAATCAGAATCTGTATTTGAAAAAGACCCCCAGGTAATTTGTAGGCACCTGAAAATTGAGGAACTGTGTCTTAAGACATATCCCTTCTGACTTTCTATGGTATGATCTCTGCATGGAGTAGAGGGTCTTTCCCAGTTATGATAGTACAACTCCTCTGTGCCTCTTCCCAACCATTCCACTGAAGTAGGGCTGGGAGGAGAAGTATCTTATTGTTCAATAGATGAAGTAGAGAACGTCTCGAGCTATTGGATTGGCCAAAAAGATTGTTCTGGTTTCCACATGCTGATTTGGAAAAACCCAAACCATCTTTTTGGCCAACTCAGTACATGCCTTTTGGATCCCAGGAACCACTCTGGGGGTGTTGAGGCGTGGCTGAGAGATCCCACACTTGCCAGGTAAGGGACAGTTGTTGTCTGGGCAGATACCTCACCTAGGGAGAGATGCCTATAGGTATACCACACCCCAGGGCCTTTGCACTGCCTTTCCCCTGACAGGAATGTGTCTCATGGCTGGGACTTTCCTGTCCCTCAAATCTCTGCTCAAAGCCTGCTTCCCCCAAGAAGCCTTCCTGACTCTCCAGCCAAAGCAGTCCCCACCTACCTCCAGCACATATTACTTAAACGATCTTAAAATGATCTTCTATAACGTTCACCTGCTGTCATCTTCACTCCCCTCCAACAGAAGGGCTCTGCAAAGGCAAAGCCCATGTGTTTCTGGTTTATTCCTGTGTCTCCAGAACCAGGAACACAGCCTGGTACTTAGTAGACGCTCAATAAATATTTGTTGAAAGAGCGAAGAGCCTGAAGCCTTTTGAAGAAATGCCCATCTGGTGCTGATAAGCTCCACCATCAAAATTACCAAGAAAAATAAAGGATGATTGTGGGAAGCCGGTGTGAGGAATCCCACCCGTGACAGGGTCACGTGGCAAACTCAGATGGCAGGGCAGTCTGAGTCATCGGATTTCTCCCTGGTTTTTCCTGAGCATGTGCCCCAATAATAAAATTTGTTCTGTATTTGTCTGTTTCTCCACTGTTTTCTGCCAGTTTCTCGGATAGAGTTAATTCACTGTCTTAGCTCCCTGCATTTGAAAGGAGTGTTGCAGCCCAACCCCCTTTGATAACACTCTAGCCTGCCTAAACAGATTCCTTTGACCTTTTACAAGCCTGTGAATTGCTCGCAACCCCCAGCTGTGAGGGGCAGAAGAGCCTTGAAGTGTCTTAAGTTACAAACTAACTTCTCTTAAGAGCCAAAGCCTTAATAGATTTATTTCACTGTTGCTTCAATGACTGTTGCCAGACCTCCTTATCTGCACCTGGAAGTTTCTGCTATACAAACTATATTTGGTGATAGAAATGTAGCAGGTTTCTTTTGATGTTAGCAACACTAGGCCTATTCCTTTGACCTTTTACAAGCCTGTGAATTGCTCGCAACCCCCAGCTGTGAGGGGCAAAAAGAGCCTTGAAGTGTCTTAAGTTACAAACTTCTCCTAAGAGCCAAAGCCTTAATAGATTTATTTCACTGTTGCTTCAATGACTGTTGCCAGACCTCCTTATCTGCACCTGGAAGTTTCTGCTATACAAACTATATTTGGTGATAGAAATGTAGCAGGTTTTTTTTGATGTTAGCAACACTAGGCCTTTGAGTTAATTGTTCCTTTTATAAATCATTTGTACTCCTGCTTGCTGTGTCCTTGCATTTATGAAAATCCAATCTTGTTTAGAGCCTCCCGAGAATGGCGCCAGACCTTGGAAAAACTAACACTTATCAGAAAAGAGCTGTAAATTGTCGAATTGGCCTTTTGGCTGGAAGATCATGTAAATTACCTAAGACTTGTGTATACAATTAGGTATGCAGAGACTAAGCCTGCTCTTGATAAGAGTCAGGGCTGCTGTCATTGCCAAAATTTGTGAAACTCATTGATCTTCATGGTATAAAAAGGGGATGGGAAAAATAAAGTTTGGAGTCAACTTCCTCGATAACAGTTTTCTCAGAGCAGTTTGTCGGGACCAGTTTCTCTCGGGAACAGTTTCTCAGAGCGGTTTTTATTCCTCGGACCAGAATTTCTCAGACCGGTTCTGCAGGCCGGTCTCTCCGACGACTCGCTCTCCTAGACTTGTTCTTTAGGGACATCTGGCTCCCACACCTCTCTCTCTCTACTTTTCTGTCCTCTTGTACTTTACCTCCAGGCTGAATTCCCATCTGGAGCGGGAGGCTCACCACATCTACTTACTTGCCCTGGCTATAAGTTCTGCGAGAAAACTGGACCCACGGTGGGGCCCCTTTAGAGATTCAAGCAGACGCCGGTGGCCTACGTAGATGGTGCAAACCTCTTGTCTTGAGGTTTTATTGGCTTTCCCCATAAACCAAGTTATTCAGCCTCCTATTTTCATTAATTTCCTACTGTTCTATCCTGTCTGAGCTATCCTGTCCTATCCTGTCCTATTCTTTCCTATCCGCCTGCTCTGTCCCACCTTTGAGCATCCCTGGATCCACCGGGGCTGGACCCCGGCGGATCCTGAACTTTTGCTTGTTGGGAGGTTTTTAACCATGGTTTCAATTTCAGAGTTTGTGATTGGTCTGTCCTGTCCCATTATTTTAAAGGAGATCTGTCCTTCCCATCACCACCTCAGTTTAGAACCACTTATAGGAAAAACAGAACTGATGCATTACAAACAATGTGCAGAAGGTACACAAATCAAGAAGGCCTGTACTGGAAATGTTCAGTGCAGGGTTTTTACATGCCTGCATCTGTATGAAAATACAGTGTGTTCTGAATGACAAGGGTGAAAAGGAGCATATCCTTACAGATGACCTTTCCAAACCCCGCTTGGACTTCTTCATCTCCTGTGGCCATCAATTCCTTGCCACTCCTACAGTGTCACAGACTCCACCATAAGCCAGAAAGGCTCTATGGGTCTCCCCCACCATCAGAGCGTTCCCATGAAACCTTTAAGCTGAGATGGCACAAAGCAAAGAAGCAATTACCTTAGGACGCATCTTGTTAACTAACGGTTGCACAAAATAAATCAAGATTAAGCACAGATGCTCACAGACACAGTTCAAAGCTCTAGGGGCTTGATGCTGAGATGTTGAGTATAGTTTCTGAGGAAGGAGCTTGGCGGTCTACCTCTCTAGCAGCTCAGGGTACAAGCTGCCTCTGTAACAACTCCCTGCAAAACAAACGATGAATGCTATTTTCACTTTTCACCTTTTTTCATAAAATTGACAATGCTCCTCGGATCTCTTTTGCTCAGCAAAAACAGGTACTAAGGCAGGTAACTCATAAAAGAGAAAAAGTGGGGGATCCCTGTAACTCTCAAATTCAGACATTTATGACTTGAGCCATCTATCCCTCGACCCTCGTTGTCTGTTACCCATTAGACTAATGCTACTCAAAATGTGACCAGTGGCCCAGAAGTCTGCCAACTGTTACAGAACGAGGGCTAAAACCTTAGTCTCATTAATCTGCTCCTAGTAAAGGATGACAGTATGGTCTGAATGTTTGTCCCCCTCCAAAATCCATACATTTAGATCTTAATGCCCAATGTGACGGTCTTAGGAGGTGGAGGCCTTTGGGTGATTAGATCACGAGGGTGAAATTATGGGCATACTTCATTTTATGGTGCTTTGCTTTATCATGCTTTGCAGACGATACTTTTCTTTTACAGACTGAAGGTTTGTGGCAATTCTGTATCGAGCAAAGCTATCAGTGCCATTTTTCCAATGGCATTTGCTCACTTCCTGCCTCTGTGTTGCATTTTGGTGATTCTCATATTTCAAACTTTTTAATTATTATTACATTTGTTATGATGGTCTGTGATCAGTGATCTTTGATGTTACTGTAATTGTTTGGGGGCAGGTGTCCATATAAGATAGTGAAATTAGACGATAAATGTGTGTTCTGATGGCTCCACCAATTGGTCAGTCCCCTGTCACTCCCCATCTCCTCGGGTTTCCTTCCCTGAGACACAATATTGAAATTAGGTCAGTTAATAACCCTACAATGGCCTCTAAGTGTTCAAAGGAAAGAAAGAGTTAATTGATACAGACTTAACTGTTGTCTTACTTTAAGAAATTGCCACAGCCACCCCCTCCCGTAGCAACCACCAACATCAAGGCAAGAACCTCCACCAGCAAAAAATTACAACTTGCCGAAGGTTCGGATAATGGTTAGCATTTTTAGCAATAAAATACTTTTAATATTTGTATTTATTTATTTATTTACTTGGCTGCATCAGGTCTTAGCTGCATGCAGGATCTAGTTCCCTGACCAGGGATTGAACCTGGGCCTCCTGCCCTGGGAGTGAAGAATCTTAGTCACTGGACCATCAGGGAAGTCCCATGTATTTTTTAACTAAAGTACATATATTTTTTAGACATGATGGTATTGTATACTTAATAGATATAGCACAGAGTCGGACACGACTGAAGCGACTTAGCAGCAGCAGCAGCAGCAGCAGCCTAACTTTTATATACACTGGGAAACCCAAAAATAGGTGACTAGCTTTATTGTGATTCGCTTTATTGAAGACGTTAGAATAGAGCCCACACTATCTCTTAGGGATGCCTGTAATACATTTATAAAAGAGAACTGAGAGAGCTCCTTTGCCTTTTCACCCTGTGAGGACCTGTGACCTGAAAGAGAGTCCTCACTGGACCATGCTGGCATCCTGATCTTGGACTTCTAGCCTCTGGAACTGTGAGAAATAAATGTTTACTGTTTAGTAGCTAGCCAGTCTATGGTATTTTGTTATGGCATCCCAAAAGGACCACAGCAGACTACTTCTCCAAAAGTAGCGGCCCCAAAGCTCAGATGAGCTATGAAAAAATACACGAGCATTTTCAGCAGCACTCAGCTGATACCAACAGCTGACACAATCATGCAAACACAGAACTCTTAGCTCCCTGGCCCCACAGTGGAACATGAGGCTGCCCCCATGGCCCTGGACAGTCCCACAGTTTCACGTCCTCCTTCAGTTCTTATGGGCAAAGGATAACTACTTTCATTACCTTTTCAGGTCCAGCTGCAGGCTTCTTACTAGCAACATTCTAACTGAAGGTAAGTAAAATCTGGCATTGGGAAAGTAAATTGGCATGGGTTGTTTACTAAAAATCTCTGCTTCAGAGTTCCACAGGAGGCCTGGTTGCCCTTAACCCCTGGTGATCTGGCAAAACCCCTATATGTGACCATGTGACAAGAGCTGGCATTCCCACTATTTGCAGGAAGGTGGCTTTTGTAGCAGTGAATCACCAGCCTTGTGTGGAGTTGGTCATGCTGCTATTCTTGCTTTTTTCAAAAATAAGTTATCTTTAGCTCTATTATTATCAGCTTTGTTCTGGATTGGAAAGTTGACCTCACAATGTGTAGACCTGCGTATCTGCATTAACGTTATTCTTGGTCTGTAACTTTCCAGTGACTTTCCAGTGACTGAGACTTTAAAGCATGCATTATGGTTTAAGTATTGCTATTGCAAGAGCAGTGTACACACAACCCACTCAAAATTTGTTGGTGCACAGATATTTCATTAGTGGCATTCTGTTTGTAAACAGATGGTATTTAAGTTGCTTGCAACGTAATCTCAACACATGTAAAAATACACTTTTATAGGACACTGTTTCATAATACAAATTCTTGTATACAAACTCTGCAAGACGTGCATTGTGCTCATCTGCAGATCATTACTGCTGAGTTCTGTTTCCCAGCTGAAAGTGGGGTGGCCAGATGGACCTGTAGTCTTTGCCATGTTATAGAGTCACAGAGTCTTAAACTTCATTCAGAGCAAACACCTGTGCCAGTAGCTGTCATTTCCCACAACAGACGCTGCCCAAGTGCTCTCTGTATACATACAAAATGACATTAGGCCTTCCCAGAAACAAGGGGAAAGCTCTGCCTACAACGCTGCCAGACAAACTGCCCCAGCATTTTCCAGCTCCTTTCTTATGCCAGAGTCAAAGGTCTTGACGCCAAGATAAGCTGAAGACTAAAGCATCAGCCACCCCCATTCCCACTAGAGTCTTATCCACTAAAAGCTCTTCCCAGCCTCATACCTAGGAATGAGGAATCTGGGGGCCAACATGGTGGGGGTTGGGGGGGGAGGTCTTCCCTGATCCATTTTTCAAACTACACCAGGAGTCAACGTCTCTCCTGGGAGTTTTCAGGGATTTTCAGAAGAGTCCCATGCCTAAACCAGCTCAGCTAGACTGCAGAGGCCCAGCTTGCCCCAGACAGTGAAATAGAGCCTGGTGAGTCCAAAAGAGAGTCTAGCTTTTACCTGGCAACAGATTCTGGAAGATGTCCCAGCCCCAAAGGGAAGGTTGATGTCCCAGCCCCAGAGGGAGGGTGTGGACTTCCAAACCAGTCCCCTAACCTAGCACCAGGTCTCACCCCACCCCAACAACTCCATTCGAGGCCAGAGGAGTCACAGATTTCACTAGCGTGCCCAGCCATCCAATGGCTCCAACATGCTTCCCTCTGTTCCCTGCAAGGAAAGACCCCACCCCCGGCTGGCAGGCATTCTATGCCCGTGGATGATGTTCTGCTCTGGCAACTGCCAGTGGAGAGGTGGCACCAGGGCAGGGAGAGATGAGGAGCACAGCAGATCCGTGGGACTTCAGAGCCTTTGTCAAGGGCTAGGACTGCCTCCAGGCTGCTGTCAGCCCTCAAGAGTGCAAGCACTCTCTGGGTGGGGCTTCTGCTGCCCCAGTGTCCAAGAATAATGACCTCAGGCAGACAGTGTGCTGAAGCCTCTGTTAGTGGCTTAAGCCAAGGATTGCAAATGCAGGAGAGTCACCCCCTGTGCACTCTGTAGGTTGGCTTAGCATGAGCCCTGAGGAACGGCTAAGTCAGAAGCTCAGGTCCCAGCCTCGCCATCACCTCAGAGAGCCCTCAGGCCCTGCAGGCTCAGGCCTCAGTTTTGTTACCTGTAAACTGAGAGAATAACACAAGATTGAATCAAAGGGCTTTTATCCTGAGTGTGTTGTTTTGCTCCTATGTGTACATTCCAGATCCTTGTTACATACATGAACTGCTCTCTAGGACACCCATGTAACTGTGTCCTGGGGTGCAAACATAAGGAATTGTGTGTTTGTGCTGGGGGAGGAGAGACCCCAGAACAATATCCTCCCCATCCCTTCTCAATAGGAGGAAGCCACCGACTTCCTCCCTTTCCTGTCTCCTGCCTCCTGCCCACTGGCAGGACTGAGGACCACGGGGAGAGGAGGGGAAGGGAAACGGCCCAACAGTCCCCAGGTCTGTCCTTACCACAACCCTCCCCCCACCCTAAGTGACCCCACTCCAGGACCTTCCAGGCCACACCCATCCCCAGACTAGGGGGGCCTAGAGGCCCAGAAGCAGGATAAGTCCTCCCCAGCCCTCTCTCCTGCCACCCCTCCCACCCAAGCTAACTCATTTCCTCTTCCTCCCAAACACCAACACGCTGACCGCGCAGGCTGAGCACCAGACCCAGCAGCTGACTCTGGGCCCCGCCTGTGCTGGCTGGCGCGGTCAGCCTCCGGAGTATGGTCGGCTGGAGCCCCCTTTGCTACTCCCCATCTTCTTCCTGGCTTCTCATGTTGGTAAGTCTCCTCTGAACCTCCCCGCCCAGGGTCTTGACTACTTCCGCCCCCCAAAACCCTATTATCATTGTGATCTCTTTCCTCCACACCCTGATTCACTAGAAAGTGGGATCGGGGCCTGGAAAACCCCGGGCAGGAGCTTGGGATGGGGGGAGGGAAGCAGCCACAGACTGTGTTGGATTTGAACATCATGGGGGAGCAGCAGAGCCTCTGGGCCCCCTGAAGTTTTCAGGGGTGCTCATACGGTCAGTGTGTAGGACTCAACTCAGTTATTCATTCGACAAACATGTATCGAGTACCAACAGTATTCTAAGAGCTATAAGAGGCAGAGAACTTCTAGAGCTGTACAACAGATTGAATGATGCTGACCTCCTATGGCTGTAACTGGGTTTCAATGAGGTAATTTACAAAGAGCACTTGCTAAGAGCTTCTGAATACGTGGTAGCCAATTCCTTCAGCGTGCTGCCCATAGAGGATTAGAACACAAAAGCCACCCTGAGAGGCTTGCGGTCTAGTGGGAGACCCCGGACACTGGTTGAGTGTGGAACAGACACAGAGAAGCACTGAAGAGTCAGCCTACTCTACTTCAGGGTTTAGTTCAGTTCAGTTCAGTTCAGTCGCTCAGTCGTGTCCAACTCTTTGCGACCCCATGAATCGCAGCACGCCAGGCCTCCCTGTCCATCACCAACTCCTGGAGTTCACTCAGACTCACGTCCATTGAGTCCGTGATGCCATCCAGCCATCTCATAGGAGATGAAAAGGGATCAGGACAGACTTCACTCAGAGGAGTGGTCTTCATTCCAGGGCAATCAGAACAATAGACACAAGTCTCAGAGGCATGGAAGTACAGGGAAGTGAGGGATTCTGGAGGGAACGCACAGCAGGAGGGGCAGTGGGAACAGCAAGGGAGCTCTACAGCAAGCTCTGCATCCTGGAGGGCAACAGGGAGCCACGGAAAGTTGTAGGCTAGCAATCACAAGGTCTCAGGTGGGTCAGTTTGGAGGACAAGCTGGGGGAAGAATGTGGCTATCAGGATGGTCCATGGAAGCAAGGATGAGGGTCAACAAGGACAGACTTGAGGGTGGGGATGAAGTCTACAGAGGTTCTGAGGAAACAGAATTATTTTGTGACTGATTGGGGCAGTCAGAACAGTGCTTCAAAGTGTGGACTTTAGAGTCAGACAACCAGGCTCTGCCAGTTACTAATTGTATGCCCTTAGGTAAGTTATTTCTTTGAGCCTTAATTTTCCAGCTATAAAACTGGGGTAATAATACCCACCTCCCAGGAGAGCTGGGATGATAAAACAAGAGAACATAAGTAAAGGACGTGGCACATTACTGATCTCCGATAGACATTCATTATGATGGCAGCAGTATGAAATGTCTCAAAGTTTGTATCTCAGGTGGGTTTTGGAGTCTGCTGAGGCAGGAAGTCCAGAGAGAAGCAAGTCTGGGGAGAGCCGAGAGGCCTGCCCAGGGTTACTGACCCAGAAGTGATGGTGAAAGCCTGGGGAGGGGATGAGCTTGCTAGAGGAAGCCTGGAGAATAATTTTTATGACCCTCCTCTGTGGATGGAAAGACACCAACTTCTGCAGAGTATGAGGATCCAAAGGAACACAGGTGCTCGGCACAGGACAGTGAACTTCGATTACTTGTGGCAGGCTTTCAAAGAATATCCATTGATAAGCAAATAGCGTCTAAACCAACTCACCAGTTGGCAGTGAACAGGCAGGGACAGAGTAGGAGGGGCTTGGGAAGGCATGGGGTCCCAGGGCTGAGGAGGCTCAGCTGAGCCGAGACTCCAGCTCTACGGGGTCCCTCCTGGCTCTGGCTTCACACCCTATGCCCCAGCCACTTTGAACTTGGACAGCCCCCTGTCCACACCATGATGTTTTTCATTCCACACGCTTACTCAGGCTCTGGGACTTCCCAGGTGGCACTAGTGATAAAGAACCCACCTGCCAATGCTGGAGACATAAGATACGCAGGTTAGACCCAGAGTCAGGAAGATCCCCTGGAGAAGGAAACGGCAACCCACTCCAGTGTTCTTGCTGGAGAATCCCCAAGGACAGAGGAGCCTGGCGGGCTACAGTCCATGGGGTTGCAAAGAGTCGGACACGACTGAAGCAACTTAGCATGCACCAAGGCATGTCCTCTGCCTAGAAGGTCCTCCCCACCAATGACCTCTCCCTGTCCTCATCCTCAGTCCCCACCCTATCCTGCTCAGCTTTAAGACCCTCCAGCTGTATCTCCCAGGAGGCACCTCTTCAGCCCCTATCTCCCACAGTTTCGTGCATTTGATAGGTATGTCCAGGGGAAGCTCTGTAGAAGGCAAAGGCCAAGGCCCATCTGGTGTCTGTGCATGTTTCAGCCCCAAGTGGGCCCTAGGGCCTGCCCTCCCTGCTTCCGGCCTTTTGCTGGGACCAGAGCTCTCTTCCCTTCTGCCCCATAACCACCTGGCTGCAGAATGCAGCCTCTCCCGCCTTCAATCCCAGCACAGCAAACCGGTCCAGATTCCGGAGAGACCTGGGGACCAGAGCAACGGGAGAGGTCCCTCCAAGACACTTCTGATCTTTAGCGCTCTCCTAGCCAGCAATCTGGTGTTGGAGGGGCGGGCAGAGTGGAGGGGGCCAGGGAGAGCGGCTCCCCTTTGCGGAGCAGCTGTAGAGACAGGTCAGGAAAGGGCACTGCCAGGAATAGAGTGAGGAAACGGTGATGGGGCGCATAGATCATTCTTTCTTTCCGAAGGCTGGGCTGTAAAGGGAAGCCATCTGGCTGGAGAAAGGAGGGGATGGGGAGGCTAGGGAAGGGGCTTTGTTTTTGTTTTTGTTCTGTGAGGATGAAGAGACTCGAGGGAAAGGGGCCAGTGCACCGGGAAGGGGATAGAGACAGGAAGGGAGGCGGATGGACGTGCCTG
>SJXQ01008647.1:212027-267161 GCA_006408695.1 Aepyceros melampus
TACGCGGGGGGGCGGGGGGGGGGGCTTGTGATGAGGGAGGGCAGGGCACGCAGGGAACACACGGGGCCCGAAAGGACATGGGAGGTTACAGGAGCCGGGATGGACAGGCAGAGACCACAGGACGTGGAAACAGGGGCGCAGGGAGGATCTGGATGTCAGGCAGACAGGAGCACAGGGAGGACAGGACACGGGAGGATCCAGGATGCCAGGAGGATGCGGGCCTCCAGGAGTGACTAGGACAGAGGAGAACCCAGGGGGGTCACAGGAGGGGGTGGGGCGTGAGGAGGACGTGGGGCCTGGAGGACATGGGGACACTACGAGGAAGACTTGGGATGTCAGGGGAAGCAGAAGCTCGTTGGTGAAGGAGGCCACAGTGAGAGGAATACACAGGGAGCCCAGGAAGAAACAGGGAAGTCGGCAACGGATCTCCCATTCTGGGGTCGGTAGAGCTGGGGACACAGCTAAAGCGGCTCTGTCTGACCCCGCAGTCACACCGCCTGGTCCCATCTGAGCCGCACCTTCCCACCTCAATCTCCCCAGGGCCCCCAGCCCCCCGACACCTCCATGCCCAGGCCCTTTCAGACTCTGAGATCCAGCTGATGTGGCAGCGCCCCGAGGCCCCCGCCGGGCCTATATCCAAGTACATCGTGGAGGTGCAGGTGGCGGGGGGCTCCGGAGACCCGCTGTGGATGGACGTGGACAGGCCCGAGGAGACGAGCACCATCGTCCGCGGCCTTAACGCCAGCACGCGCTACCTCTTCCGCGTGCGGGCCAGTGTCCAGGGCCCTGGCGACTGGAGCAACGTGGTAGAGCAGTCCACCTTGGGCAACGGTGAGATGAGGGGCTGCCCGGGCCACGGGGTCGGTCTCAGTGGCTCTCCCTGGCATGTGGTCCCCTGCCTTGGATCCACGGCCTCCTGGGACCCTCCCAGCAAGTGATATGACACCTGGAAGTGGGGGCCCTGACCCTTCCCTTCTTTCATTTTTTCCATTTTTCTTTGATGTGGCTCTTCTTTTTTTAATTAATTTGTTTCTTTTGGCCGCACTGGGTGGTCTCTGCTGTGTGCAGTCTTCCTCTAAGCTGTGGTGAGGGGGACGACTCTCTAGTTGCCGTGCCCAGGCTGCTTCTTGCAACGGCTTCTCTCTTGCTGCGGAGCACAGGCTTTAGTAGTTGTGGTTCGAGGGCTCTAATGTGCAGGCTCAGTAGTTGTAGCACACAGGCTTAGTTTCCCCGAGGTGTGTGGAATCTTCCAGAACCAGGGATCGGACCCCTGTCCCCTGCATTGGCAGACGGATCCTTAACCACTGGATCCCCAGAGGAGTCTGACCCTTCCCTTTTATGACCCATTGTCCGAGTGCTGGGAAAATCATGACATTCCAGCAACCCGCTGGTCCTAGGCCTGACATCCCTGCTCCCTCCCTGGTACTGGGATCTCTCACCTTCACATCTGTGTGACCCCGTGGTGGCCTCCAGGTTCCCTGACCCAGGCATCTCTGTGATCTGCCCCTCTTCTGGTGTACAGGGCTGCAGATTGAGGGCCCAGTCCAAGAGATCCACGCAGCTGAAGAGGGCCTGGATCAACAGCTGGTCCTGGCTGTGGTGGGCTCTGTGTCTGCCACCTGCCTCACAATCCTGGCTGCCCTCCTCGCCTTGGCGTGCATCCGCAAAAGCTGCCTGCACCGCAGACGCACCTTCACCTACCAGTCAGGATCGGTCAGTCACCTGTTCCTGCCGCTGGGCACACGTGTGCAGACCCTGCGTGTATATGTGTCTACCTGTATACACACAAGTATTTGTACACTGTGAGTGTGTATGTGTGCACGCATGGATGATTAGGTGTAAGACTATACTCAACAGCATACAACGGTGCAATCTGTAATTTTCTCCATTTCTATAGAATTGAACTCAGCTCCTGAGCCCAGGTATATTAGTCATGAAATATTTAGTATTCCCAGTTCAGAATCATTCAGTTATGTCCATGTTGCACCAGGGTCAATTCGGGGTTCTCCCCCTTCCCATGAAGGGTGATGGATGCTTGGGAAGCCTGATGAGAACATGAGAATGCCTGGGCTCCATGAGGACCTCTCTCTGGCCAGGCCCTCCTGCACGCATCTGTGACTCGTGTCCTCAGCCCTTCTGTGACCTCCTTTGGGCCAGAAGGCCACTTGCACTTTGAGTTCCTCATCCCAATCTCCACCTTTGCAAATCCCAGGGCCTCCTTGGACTTAAGAACTCCAAGGGCCTTCCCTGACCCTGCAGAGGGCAGCATATTCTGCAGCCCTCAGACCCATTGCTGCAGCTTCTCCTCCAACTGTTTCTACCACTCTCGAGTGAGCCTGCAGCCTCACTTGTCACTCCTTGCGAGAAGCACAGGCCTCCCCACTCTCCTGTCTTCCCTGTAAACCTGAGCACCAGGCCCCCACTGAGGGGGTAAGGACTGGGGGAGTGTGCTAACTCCCCTTCAGGGGCCCCAGCGTCACCCCATCTGTCACCCGCCTCCACTTCTCTCTCCTCTGGGATCTTCCCCACTCTTGTCACTTATGATCTGAACTCTGCCCTGGGTCCTCCGTGCCTGGACTTGGTATTTACAGAGAAGTTTTGGCATTAAAAAAAAAAAAAACCCTCTTCTCTCTCAAGGGCTGATCCTTGTGATAGAAAGCCTAGTGTCCAAGGCTGTTGTCTCTACCATGCCTCTAAAACACTGCCTTCAGAGATTCAATCGGCTTCTTTGTTTCAGGCTGCGTTGGCCTCCCTCTGAGGTCAGTGTGTGCAAAAAGCGGCCTGGCTGTGGTGGGGGAGGGGGTATGAATGTGAAGGGAAGGAGCAGGAAAGTAGCCTTAAATGGATGTAGCATCCTAACATATATCAAGACATACCCCCGCCCCAGGCACCTATGTGTGGGTATCTGTGTGCATGAATGTGTGTGCTGGGCATGAGTGTGCCCATCTGTGAATGCCCCCATCTGTATGTACCTGTATCCCTGACATATGTGTCCCTCCATTGTTCTCCTATACAAGCACATGTCCACATGTACCTTTCATGGATGCCCTGCCTACTGGCCTCCACTAGAACACTTGTGGTGCATGCGGGTGTGTGCTTTCAGTTGTTGTTTCATGTGAATCCATGTGGCCTGTGTCCTCGGACCTCTCCCATCAAGCTGGGCTGCAGCTCATATAGGGCCCCACACCCCAACAGGTCTATCTTAACCATTCTTTCTATTCTCATATGGGTGGTGCCCATGGTTCCATTCAGCTGTTTCCTTTCCCTGCTCTCAGCCCTGCCCAGGTGGTCCAGGTCCTACTTGACCAGGGCAAATGGATGCTCTTCTCTGTTATGTTCTTTCTGTCTTCAGGTCCTGGGTGGTTTGAGAGCTATGGGAGCTGCCAAGTGGGTGGACAGGGGTCATCTCTGCTTCTCTGCTATGGAGAAGAAAACCACCCCGCTGGCTGCCCTCTGCTCTAGGCTCAGCAGGGAGTAGGTACTCACTAAACATACCCCGATCCACTGCCCAAGGCCAGATCCACTCCAGAGCATCGCTGGTGACAACACAGCCTGGCTGGGGGATTGGCAGAAGGGGAAGCTCATTGCTCCCATCACAGCTCACTCCAGTGCCTCTTCGTTTTAGTGTTAGGAGTATCAACCTCTGGTTGACTCATGCCGTGGCTTCCAGCAATTTTACCTACTCCGTGTTCCTTCAGAGCCCACACACTAGATCTCCAGCCTGCGGTCTCTGCGTTTCTCTCTGGACATCTGTCTTCCCACTGGCCCGCCTGTGGCTCCATCCCATGTGATTCTGTCTCAGTATTTGTCCTTTGTCTGTCCACGCCTGGCTGGCCACCAGGGTGCCCTCTGTCTGGGTCTCTGTTTGTCTGATCACTGTTTTGTCTGCCTGTCTCTGCATCTTGCTGCCTCTGTCTCTCGTGTGGACTGTCTGTCTACTTGTCCCATCCTGTGAAGGGCGAGGAGACCATCCTGCAGTTCAGCTCAGGCACTTTGACACTGACCCGGCGGCCAAAACCTCAGCCTGAGCCCCTAAATTACCCAGTGCTGGAGTGGGAGGACATCACCTTTGAGGATCTCATTGGAGAGGGTAACTTCGGCAGGTCATCCGGGCCATGATCAAGAAGGATGGACTCAAGATGAACGCCGCCATCAAGATGCTGAAAGGTCCGCTGAGAGCAACCCCTGCCGCAGCCCTGACCCCTCCTTTCTCCCTCAACCCTAGGCCCCACCTAGCTTCCACCAGCAACTGGCCCCAGCCCTCAACAGCCCACACCCTTTCTCCAGGATTATTTCCGGAAAAAGTGATATTGGATTCTTTACACAGAGTATGCCTCTGAAAATGATCATCGTGACTTTGCGGGAGAACTGGAAGTTCTGTGCAAATTGGGGCATCATCCGAACATCATCAACCTCTTGGGGGCTTGTGAGAACCGAGGTGAGCCCCCAACTCATCACCTACCCCTTCTTCCAAACCCACATCATCAGCCAATACCTCTAGTAGCTTACAGGAAGCTTCAGAACACCAAAACATCACTATTGGTTCTCCTTCATGCACCAGGTTCTCTGTCTAGTACCATAAGGTGCCTGCTGCCATCCAGGTGTCTGAGTATAAATCACCACCCTGTATTCCTCACCTCTCAGGTTACTTGTATATCGCCATTGAATATGCCCCCTATGGGAATCTGCTGGATTTTCTGCGCAAGAGCCGGGTCCTGGAAACTGACCCAGCTTTTGCCCGGGAACATGGAACAGCCTCCACCCTCAGCTCCCGGCAGCTGCTGCGTTTTGCCAGTGATGCTGCCAATGGCATGCAGTACCTGAGTGAGAAGCAGGTGTGTGTGTGTGTGTGTGTGTGTGTGTGTGTGTGTGCGCGCGCGCGCGCGCGTGTGTGTCTTTGGGGAAGGTGGACTAGAGGGATGAGGGGAGACCATCAAGTGAACTTCAGGAAATCAAATCAGCAGGCTCTAATTGAATATGGGATTGAGGATAGAGAGGATGTGACCCCAAGCTGCTGGCCTGGGTGAGTGGGTGAGACCACCCCCAAAGCAGGTCTGTGTTTGGGGGTGTGGCTTAGCATTTTGCAACTGTCAGCCTAGAACCAAGGAGGGAGGCCTGGACCAGGACAACAGTCTGGAAGCTGTCACTTCAGAGATAGGGGTGCTGGTGGCCAGAGAGTGGGTGAGACTCACCAGGAGAAGGGTGGAACAGACGGGAAGCCTGAACCCAAGTCCAAGGACACCCTGCTTGAATGAAAGGGGGGAGGGGACAGTTGGAGGAGGGGCTGTGAGACTGAACGGGGGCATTTTGAAGTTGTTCATGTATTGAGTATCTTTGAAAGTAGAGGGCAGGGGGCCAAGGCAGAGGGAGGGGTGATAGAGCAAGGTCTCTGAGGAAGGTGGAGGGCCCAAAGGGAAGGATCTGGAACTCGAGGGAGAGATCGCTTTGGGCAAGAGAAGGGCCCTTCCACTCTCATCAGTGGAGCAGGGGCCGGGGAGAGGTCAGGGGGAGACGGGCTCAGGGAGCATTCAAAGAGGGGATGCAGTGTGGCCACTGGGGAAAAGTCAACCGTTGTCCCAGGAGAAGGATACAGCCTGAACTTGGCCATGGCCCAGATCACAAGTAGGAAGGGATGACAGCCCCCACTGTGGCTTTTCCCAGGCACGAGTCTCTGATCCAGCTTGAGGCCTGGGGTAGGTGGGCAGAAGAGTAAGGGGCTACTAAAGGCACAGAGGGGTCCAGGAAGCCAGCCATGAGGCGGACCCCCTCCCTGGCCCTGGAGTCCCAGGCTCCATCATCCTCCGTCGTCCCTGACTTCTAACTGTGCCTGCAGTTCATCCACAGGGACTTGGCTGCCCGAAATGTGCTCGTTGGAGAGAACCTGGCCTCCAAGATTGCAGACTTTGGCCTTTCTCGGGGGGAGGAGGTTTATGTAAAGAAGACTATGGTAAGTCTCCTTCAGTCCTCCCCTTCGGGGCGTGCCTCGCCCTGCCTCCCAGAACCTGCTGAACAGCCCTTTCTCCTTACTCAACCCCTCAAACCCACTCCCTCCCAGGGGCGTCTCCCAGTGCGCTGGATGGCCATTGAGTCTCTGAACTACAGCGTCTACACCACCAAGAGTGATGTGTGAGTGTGGGAGTGCAGAAGGCAGGAGGGTTTGGTCCCCTAAAGAGGTGTGTAGGTGTGACCTGGACACACCTCAGAGATGTCTCAGGTTGTCCAAGGCATGACTTGGCTGCCCCTAGGGTGTATTCCAGGTATGACACAGATGTGACACGGATGTGTCTTAAGCATGCCTTGGCCATGCCCAGCATCTTAATGGGAAGGCAGGGTTGGGCAGCAGGAAAGGAAGCTTCATCTTGGAAGGTGTTTCAGGGGTAGCATTGGAGTAGGAGAGGTTTAGAGCTGTGCTTGACTAAGAGACTGGAGGATGCCTTGGAGAGGTATGGGGCTGCTGGTGGATAAAGCCTGGGCAAATGGAGAGACTACTCAAAGGAATGCTCTGACCTTCCTCTCTGAAGGGCAGGTCATCCCCACTGGAGAACCTAACCAGAGCATGACCCCCAAGAAGCCTCTTCTGTGCTCCCTCCTCCACGCAGCCATCCTGGCACACCCCGGCCCCTCTCTTCAACCTGGCCTGCCCAGCACTCCAGCCCTGGTCCTGGCCCTTCCCCAAGCTCGTTGGCCTGGCCTGCCCAGCTCACTGTCTACCACACCAACACCCCTCTAACCACTACTCCCCTACTTCCTACTTCTGCCCCAGGTCCCCTGAAATGCCTCCCCCAACTAGAACTCCCACCCTGGACTCAGCCACCTCTCATCTGCCCAGCTGCTGTTATAATATAAGAAGCAGCTAAGAGCAAGGGCTTTGGAGCCAGACTGCCAGAGTTTGAGTCCCAGCTCTGCCACTTGCTAACTGTGTGACCTTGGTGAGCTAGCTAACCTCTCAGTGCCTCAGTGTCTCTGTCTGTAAAATGGGGATAATAATAGTGCCTATATCATAGGGTTGGTGTGAGGGGTAGGTGAATTAACATATACATTAAATGATGAATGCCTGGCTCACAGCAAGTGCACAGTAAAAATGTTAGCCGTGATTATGTTGAGCCTGGGAGGCTGTGAAGGAATTTCAGTAGCAGAGACCACGCCTGGCCAAGGCCCAACCCTTGCAAGCAGACATAGATAGGGGCTGGGAGGGGCTGCACACCTGGGGTAGCTAGACATTAAGCTCTGGGCCCCAGGGCCTAGAAGGTAACAGTGCATCCTCCTCATTTCAGTTGGTCTTTTGGGGTCCTCCTCTGGGAGATCGTGAGCCTTGGTGAGTCCCTGAGCCCTGTTCCCCAGAGGGCCCCCACCTTTCCCTGACTCCCACTCCCCTCCTCCTGGGCCCTGGGCTAAGACAGCATCACCCTCCCACAGGGGGCACCCCATACTGCGGCATGACGTGTGCCGAGCTATATGAGAAGCTGCCGCAGGGCTACCGCATGGAGCAGCCTCGCAACTGTGACGATGAAGTGTGAGTCCCTCAGCCTCGAGCCCCGGGCCCCCTGTCAGTCACCCTGGCAGGCCCGGACCCTCATCTCATCAATCCCCACCCGCAGGTACGAGCTGATGCGGCAGTGCTGGCGGGACCGTCCATACGAGCGACCCCCCTTTGCCCAGATCGCGCTACAGCTGGGCCGAATGCTGGAAGCCAGGAAGGTGAGGAGAGCACCAGGGTGTAGGGAGAGCTGGGCTCACTGAGCTCACAAGAGTGCCCTCGCAGTGCCCACAGGAGCCAGAAGGCAGCAGTCTCCGGGGCCCTGTCCCCACCAAGGCTGCACGCCAGCTAAACCGGGCCCTGGGGTGTAGCGCCCTTCCTAGCTCTCACTGAGTTGGACACTCAGCCTTTCTAAAGCCTTCCAAGGCCACTGATTAGCTTCAGCAGCAAGTCCCTGTCCCAGATCCCATGTCCAGGACTCCCTGCTTTCCTCTGCTGGGGTCATCAGTCCTTTCTTATCATAGACACCTCTTCTCACCTGGCACAGAGCCAGGGTGGAATGCACGAATGGTCAGCTCACCAAATGGATGGATGGATGGGTAACACAGTAACTGAATGAATGAATGTATAGAATTAGTGGATGAATGATATAATAATCATACAAATAAACTAATTAAGGGAATTCCTTAATTCCTTGGTGGTCCAGTGGTTAGACTCCACGATTCCACTACAGGAGGCACAGGTCTGATCCCTCATCTGGGAACTAAGATCCTGTAAGCCGCATGACAAAAAAACATGTAATTAAATAACTTAATCTAATATAATAATATTATAAGTGAATGATAATAATAATATAAGTAAATGAATTATCAAATAAATCTAAGTGAAGAAGTACATGAAAATGAGTAATGTGAAAAGAGTTCTTAAATAAGAATTAATGACTAAATAGTTATAGGAGTTATTAACCTATCTTAAGAATGAAGGAATAATCAAATAACCGTGAAAGCGAAAGTTGCTCAGTCATGTCCGAGTCTGCAATTCCAAGGACTATACATTCCATAGAATTCTCCAGGCTAGAATACTGGAGTGAGTAGCCATTTCCTTCGCCAGGGGATCTTCCCAGCCCAGGGATCAAACCAGGTCTCCCACATTGCAGGTGGATTCTCTACCAGCTGAGCCACCAGGGAAGCCCAAGAATACTGCAGTGGGTGGCCTATCCCTTCTCCAGGGGATCTTCCTGACCCAGGAATTGAACTGGAATCTCCTGCATTGCAGGCAGATTCTTTACCAACTGAGCTAAATAGTTCTAGTAATTATTTAACTATCTCAAGAATGAAGGAATAGTCAAGCAACCATAAAAATGGGTAAATCAGCAGAAATAGCCTTATGAATACAAGAATAAGTAAATGAATGGATGGATGCATTAGCCATCAATTCAGTAGATAAGGGCATGAAAAAACACCTATCTAACATTGTATCAGGGGTCTCTCATGTTAGCTTCCCAGCTGTGGTCTGATATTCTTGCTGCCCTGGGCTGGTGAGGACCACCCTTGGCCATGGGGGCATCTTGAGTCTCCAGTACGGATCAGTATCTCTTCCAATACCCCAACCATATGGAAGTCAAGGACCTCCAGGGCAGGCATACCCCAGTCTCTGGCCCCCCACTAAAGCTTGCTTTGCTCCCCAGGCCTATGTGAACATGTCGCTGTTTGAGAACTTCACATACGCAGGCATGACGCTACAGCTGAGGAAGCCTGAGCGACTGTCCGACCAGATCCTGGCTCTGCTGGCCAGAGCACACTCGGCTCTTCAACCTGTGACTGCTGATCCTTGTCGCCAGAGCTGCCTCAAGGAATTGGTTTTTAACTTAAGGAAGAAAAATGGAGATCCAGGGATGTGGTGGGTTGGGGGGGGTGGGTCCTCATCCCTTGCAGTTGCTCCCAGTGCCTCCCGCATCACTGATGGCTACCCTCACACCCTTCCTTCTGGCTCAGCTGCTCCAGAGCTGTTTGTGCTCTTCTGCTCCCTCCACTCAAACCCCTGCTTCAACCCCTCCATTCAAGCTAGCCCTCACACCACTAATGTGCAGTTTTCAGCTGCGCCCTACTCCCAGCCTCGTAATCAGGAAAAATAAATGCTCTGAGAAGCTCCATCCAATGTCTACCTTTTACTGCTGGTCAACCCCAGGGAAAAGTTAAACCAAAGAGGGAGAAACTGGACTTTCCAAGAAATGAAATGCTCTCCCTTGTTACACTGTCATTATTCCAAGCCCTCCATGCTGGGAGATGTCCTGAAAGACCCATTTTACACATACACTGCCCCCACATCGGGCTTCCCTGATAGCTTAGTTGGTAAAGAATCTGCCTGCAATGCAGGAGACCCTGGTTCAATCCCTGGACTGGGAAGATCCTCTGGAGAGGGGAAAGGCTACCCACTCCAGGGCTCTGGCCTGGAGAATTCCATGGACTGTATAGTCCATGGGGTCGCAAAGAGTCAGACTGAGTGACTTTCACTTCATAATCACTCCCTCACATCACTATCATAATGAGAACCCCAGTTTTCCCCTAGTCTCTTCCTTGTTCTCCAGCCTCTACTACCAATAGGTCTCCCTAAACAGCTGCCAGTCTAGGATTCTTTGCTCTGTCCAAACAGTCTCTCCCAGCATCGGCTCTAGCCCAGCCTCAGTTCAGACTGAGCACCAGACAGAATCTGGCCTGTCTGGAGTGCCCATTTTCCTTTTGTCTCTAGGCAACCTTCCTGGCTTGGCACCGCCCAGCTGGTGGGCCCCAAAAGGCAGAAGTCATTTCCAGCTTCAGTCACAGCAGGATGCCTCTCGGTGTTTGGGGAGGCTCTCCCTGTCCTGAAGGCTAGTCCCACATCACTACCCCTGCTGTGTGGGCTTCAGGTTTGCCCCTGCTTTTGATCTGTCACTGCTGGCCTCAGGTTTCTCTCTCACTGCTCCTTAAAAAACAAGATGTCTTGCTTCTCACATTTTTTCACAGAATCAGATAAAGTCAAAAAAGCCATAACATAACATGACATTATGGTTCAGTTCAGTTCAGTCGCTCAGTCGTGTCTGACTCTTTGCAACCCCATGAATCGCAGCACGCCAGGCCTCCCTGTCCATCACCAACTCCCGGAGTTCACTCAAACTCACGTCCATTGAGTCAGTGATGCCATCCAGTCATCTCATCCTCTGTCGTCCCCTTCTCCTCCTGCCCCCAATCCCTCCCAGCATCAGAGTCTTTTCCAATGAGTCAACTCTTCGCATGAGGTGGCCAGAGTACTGGAGTTTCAGCTTTAGCATCATTCCTTCCAAAGAACACCCGGGGCTGATCTCCTTTAGGATGGACTGGTTGGATCTCCTTGCAGTCCAAGGGACTCTCAAAAGTCTTCTCCAACACCACAGTTCAAAAGCATCAATTCTTCGGTGCTCAGCTTTCTTCACAGTCCAACTCACATCCATACATGACCACTGGAAAAACCATAGCCTTGACTCCTTTGTTGGCAAAGTAAGGTCTCTGCTTTTGAATATGCTATCTAGGTTGGTCATAACTTTCCTTCCAAGGAGTAAGTGTCTTTTAATTTCATGGCTACAGTCATCATCTGCAGTGATATGGTTAACAGCATAGTTTGTGGAATCACCTAGACCATGTCCAAGCCCTGGCTTTATCACTTACTATCTGTGTGACCTTGGTCAACTCACTTAACCTCTCTGAGCTTCAGCTCTCTCCTCTGAAAAATGGAGTTAGTAATAGGTACCTCCCTGTTGTTAGCATGAATATGATCACAGCACTGAACCTTGGAAGTAGTATTCAGTAAGTGTCAGCTGATAACCTTATACACAAATACAGGAGGTTGGAGGAGGGGAGTACTCCAAAAAGACTTGAGTGCTAAGAGACTTTTAAGAAGAAGAAATTAACGGGAGTAAATGGGAGGCTATGTATGCTAGGGGAGATGGCATTTGCTCAGATGAAATTCCATTTCTGATCTATTGCAGGGCTTTTTCCAGGTCCAAGATGGAAGGATTAAAACGTTATCTCTGATAGGGACCAACATTTAAACAAAGGTGCCCTTGTGGGAAGACAGATCTGTAAATAAACTAAAATACAGTGGTGTATGCTATGGGAGCAGGAGGGGGATCTGGGGGATACGTAGAAAGGAGATGCAGTCAGGAAAGCTTTTCCAGGAAAAGCGACATTTTAATATGGGCCATGAAGAAGCAGCAGGAACTTGACAGAAGAAAACCTCTGGCGGAGGAAACAACACCTGTAATATTTGGTATGTTCAAGAGCTGCAGAGTTCCCTGTGGCTGAGACAAAGCGAGAACATAGCTCTGTGAGGGTAATGACCCCAGAGAGGTGACACGGGCCAGCCTGTGCTGAACCTTACAGGCACTATTAAGGATATGGGTCTTTATCCTTAGGGCAAAGGTCAGCCGTAAAAGAACTGGATGTAGGGGTGTGTCATGATCAGTTTTGCATTTTTGAAAAGATCACTAGCAAATATGTAGAGAATGGATTATAGAGGAACAAGGTGAAGACATGCCTATAAATTAGAAACCTTCAATAAAATAGACAATTACCTAGAGCTTCGCTTGTGGCCCAGTGGTTAAAATTCCAGATTTCTACTGTAGGGGACATGGGTTCAATCCCTGGTCAGAGAAGATCCCACTTGTTGTGGGGCAACTAAGCCTGAGAGCCACGCCTACTGAAGCCTGCTCACCTGGAGCCTGTGCTTCCCAGCAAGAGAAGCCGCCGCAGTGAGAAGTCCACATCGCAACTAGAGAGTAGCCCCCACCACCAATGGTTAACAGCATAGTTTGTGGAATCACCTAGACCATGTCCAAGCCCTGGCTTTATCACTTACTATCTGTGTGACCTTGGTCAACTCACTTAACCTCTCTGAGCTTCAGCTCTCTCCTCTGAAAAATGGAGTTAGTAATAGGTACCTCCCTGTTGTTAGCACTGAATATGATCACAGCACTGAACCTTGGAAGTAGTATTCAGTAAGTGTCAGCTGATAACCTTATACACAAATACAGGAGGTTGGAGGAGGGGAGTACTCCAAAAAGACTTGAGTGCTAAGAGACTTTTAAGAAGAAGAAATTAACGGGAGTAAATGGGAGGCTATGTATGCTAGGGGAGATGGCATTTGCTCAGATGAAATTCCATTTCTGATCTATTGCAGGGCTTTTTCCAGGTCCAAGATGGAAGGATTAAAACGTTATCTCTGATAGGGACCAACATTTAAACAAAGGTGCCCTTGTGGGAAGACAGATCTGTAAATAAACTAAAATACAGTGGTGTATGCTATGGGAGCAGGAGGGGGATCTGGGGGATACGTAGAAAGGAGATGCAGTCAGGAAAGCTTTTCCAGGAAAAGCGACATTTTAATATGGGCCATGAAGAAGCAGCAGGAACTTGACAGAAGAAAACCTCTGGCGGAGGAAACAACACCTGTAATATTTGGTATGTTCAAGAGCTGCAGAGTTCCCTGTGGCTGAGACAAAGCGAGAACATAGCTCTGTGAGGGTAATGACCCCAGAGAGGTGACACGGGCCAGCCTGTGCTGAACCTTACAGGCACTATTAAGGATATGGGTCTTTATCCTTAGGGCAAAGGTCAGCCGTAAAAGAACTGGATGTAGGGGTGTGTCATGATCAGTTTTGCATTTTTGAAAAGATCACTAGCAAATATGTAGAGAATGGATTATAGAGGAACAAGGTGAAGACATGCCTATAAATTAGAAACCTTCAATAAAATAGACAATTACCTAGAGCTTCGCTTGTGGCCCAGTGGTTAAAATTCCAGATTTCTACTGTAGGGACATGGGTTCAATCCCTGGTCAGAGAAGATCCCACTTGTTGTGGGGCAACTAAGCCTGAGAGCCACGCCTACTGAAGCCTGCTCACCTGGAGCCTGTGCTTCCCAGCAAGAGAAGCCGCCGCAGTGAGAAGTCCACATCGCAACTAGAGAGTAGCCCCCACTCACCACAACTAAAGACAGCCCGTGCGCACAGCATCAAGAACCAGCTAGGCCATAAACAAGTAAATAATTTTTTTAAAATAGACAAACTCCTAGAAAGACAAGAACTACCAAAACTGACTCAAGAAAAAATAGGCATTTTGAATAGACTTAGGACAAGAGATTAAATTAGTAATAAGAAAGCAACTTACAAAGAAAAGCCCATGCCCAGATGACTTCGCTGGTAAATTCTACCAAATGCTTTAAAAATAAATACAAACTATTCACAAATTCTTCAAAAATAGAAGAAAGAATAGCTCCCAATTCATTCTGTAAGACCAGTATTACCCTGATACCCAAAGCAGACAAAGATATCACAAGAAAACAGTGAGCCAATATAGCTTATGAATATGAACACAAAAATTCTCAAGAAAATAGTAGCAAACAGAATCCAACAACATATAAAAAGGATTATATAACATGACCAAGTGGGCTTTATCCCAGGTCTACAAGGTTGGTTTAGCATCCAAAAATTAGTTAGTATAATATGAATGCATGATCATCTTAATAGGCACAGAAAAAGCACTGGACAAAATCCAACACACTTTCATGTTTAAAAAAAGAAACTAAAACTAAGAGTAAATGGAAAGTTCATCAACCTTATACAGGATATTTACAAAAATCCACGTCATACTTAATGAATGCTTTCCCCCTAAGAAAAGGAAGAAACAAGACAAAGATATCTGTTTTCCTACTTCTGTTCAACATTGTACTGGAGGTTCTAGCCAGAGCAGATGTGCAAGAAAAATAAACAGCATCCAAATTGTAAAGGATGAAGTAAACCTGTCCCTATTTGAGGATAACATGATCATGTATCCAGGAATCCTAAGGAATCCAATAAAAAAAAAACTATTAAAACTAATAAATGAGTTCAATGAAGTTGCAGAACATGAGATTTATATACAAAAAGCAGTTTTCTTTTATACACTTGCAATGAACAAACTGAAAATGAAAATAAGAAAACAATTCCACCTATAATAGCACTAAAAAGAATAAAATATTTAGGAATAAATTTGGCATGCAAAACATACCCTGACTACTATAAAACGTCACTGAAAGAAATTAAGCCACATCTAAATAAATGGAAAAATATCTCATGTTCATAAATTAGAAGACTTAGTATTGTTAAGATAATAACACTGCCCAAATTGATCTACAGATTCAATGCAATCCCTATCAGAATACTAACTGGCTTCTTAGTAGAAATTGACAAGCTGATTCTAAAATTCATATGAGAACTGCAAGGGACACAGATTAGCAAAAACAATGCTGAAAAAGAACAAATTTGGAGGAATGATTATTCCTAATTTCTAAAACTTAGTACAAAGCAATAAAATTAATGGTACTGAGGTAAGGATAGACAGATCAACAGAATAGAATTGAGAGTCCAGAAAGTAACTCAGGTGTCTATGATCAGCTAGTTTTCGGGGTTTTTTTTCTTTTTTGTTGTTTTTTTTCTCAACTAGTTTTTAACAAAGGTGCTGAAACCATTCAACAGGGAAAGAGAAATCTTCAACAAATGCCACTGTGATAACTGAATAACCACATGCAAAAGAATGAATTGGACCTATACCCAAACACCATAAACAAACTTAAACTGGATCAAATACCTAAACGCAAGAGCTGAAACTATAAAATCCTTAAAAGAAAACATAGGAGTAAATCTTTATTACCTCAAAAAGTACAAGTAACAAAATTAAAAATAAATAGATTAGACTTTATCAAAGTTGAAAACCTTAGTGTATCAAAGTACATTATCAAGAAGACAACACACACAATGGTAAAAAATATTTGCAAAGCACGTAACTGATAAGGGCCTTGTATCTAAAATACACTGGCTTGGTCAAAAGTTCACTCAGATTTTTCCATAAGATCTTATAGAAAAATCCAAAAGAACTTTTTGGCCAACCCAATATAAGGAAGTGTGGAATGCTCAGTCACTCAGTCATGTCTGACTCTTTGTGACCCCATGGCTGTAGCCCGCCAGGCTCCTCTCTCCATGGAATTTTCCAGGCAAGAATACTGGAGTGGGTTGCTGTTTCCTACTCCAGGGGATCTTCCTGACTCACGGAGTGAACCCATGTCTTTTGCGTCTTGTGCATTGTTGGCAGGCAGTTTCTTTACCATTGCCACCTGAGAAACCCCATAAAGAAGTATTACAACTCAACAATAAAGACAAATATTTCAATTTTTTTAAGTGAGCAAAGGCTCTGAATGGACATTTGCACATGAAAGTACATTCAACATTATTAGTCATCAGGAAAATTCAAATCAAAACTATAAGGAAAGTTGGTGGGGGCAGGGGGAGAGAAGGATTAGGAGTTTGGGATTAGCAGATGTAAACTATTATAAATATATACGATAGATAAACAACAAAATCTTCTGTATAGCACAAGGAACTATATTCAATATCCTGTGAAAACCATAATGGAAAAATTTGAAAATGAATATGTGTAACTGAGTCACTTTACAGCAGAAATTAACACAACATCATAAATTTACACTACAATAAACTTTTTTTAAAAAGCTATAAGGAGATACCACTTCATATCTACTATGATCAGTTCAGTTCAGTTCAGTCGCTCAGTCATGTCTGACTCTTTGCGACCCCATGAATCACAGCACACCAGGCCTCCCTGTCCATCACCATCTCCCAGAGTTCACCCAGACCCACGCCCATGGAGTCAGTGACACCATCCAGCCATCTCATCCTCGGTCGCCCCCTTCTCCTCCTGCCCCCAATCCCTCCCAGCATCAGAGAATGCAAAAAGAGCAAAATGGCTGTCTGGGGAAGCCTTACAAATAACTGTGTAAAGAAGAGAAGCAAAAAGCAAAGGAGAAAAGGAAAGATATAAGCATCTGAATGCGAGTTCCAAAGAATAGCAAGAAGAGATAAGAAAGCCTTCTTCAGCGATCAATGCAAAGAAATAGAGGAAAGCAATAGAATGGGAAAGACTAGAGATCTCTTCAAGAAAATCAGAGATATCAAGGGAACATTACATGCAAAGATGGGCTCAATAAAGGACAGAAATGGTATGGACTTGACAGAAGCAGAAGATATTAAGAAGAGGTGGCAAGAATACACAGAAGAGCTGTACAAAAAAGATCTTCATGACCTGGATAATCATGATGGTGTGATCACTCACCTAGAACCAGACATCCTGGAATGTGAAGTCAAGTGGGCCTTAGAAAGCATCACTACGAACAAAGCTAGTGGAGGTGATGGCATTCCAGTTGAGCTATTCCAAATCCTGAAAGATGATGCTGTAAAAGTGCTGCACTCAAGATGCCAGCACATTTAGAAAACTCGGCAGCAGCCACAGGACTGGAAAAGGTCAATTTTTATTCCAGTCCCAAAGAAAGGCAATGCCAAAGAATGCTCAAACTACCACACGATTGCACCCATCTCACATGCTAGTAAAGTAATGCTCAAAATTCTCCAAGCCATGCTTCAGCAATACGTGAACCGTGAACTCCCTGATGTTCAAGCTGGTTTTAGAAAAGGCAGAGGAACCAGAGATCAAATTGCCAACATCCACTGGATCATGGAAAAAGCAAGAGAGTTCCAGAAAAATGTCTATTTCTGCTTTATTGACTATGCCAAAGCCTTTGACCTTGTGGATCACAATAAACTGTGGAAAATTCTTAGAGAGATGGGAATACCAGACCACTTGACCTGCCTTTTGAGAAATCTGTATGCAGGTCAGGAAGCAACAGTTAGAATCAGACATGGAACAACAAACTGGTTCCAAATAGGAAAAGTCAAGGCTGTATATTGTCACCCTGCTTATTTAACTTATATGCAGAGTACGTCATGAGAAATGCGGGACTAGAAGAAACACAAGCTAGAATCAAGATTGCTGGGAGAAATATCAATAATCTCAGATATCAGATGACACCACCCTTATGGCAGAAAGTGAAGAAGAACTAAAGAGCCTCTTGATGAAAGTGAAAGAGGAGAGTGAAAAAGTTGGCTTAAAGCTCAACATTCAGAAAACGAAGATCATGGCATCCAGTCCCATCACTTCATGGGAAATAGACGGGGAAACAGTGGAAACAGTGTTGGACTTTATTTTTCTGGGCTCCAAAATCACTGCAGATGGTGACTGCAGCCATTAAATTAAAAGATGCTTACTCCTTGGAAGAAAAGTTATGACCAACCTAGATAGCATATTCAAAAGCAGAGATATTACTTTGCCAACTAAGGTCCGTCTAGTCAAGGCTATGGTTTTTCCAGTAGTCATGTATGGATGTGAGAGTTGGGCTGTAAAGAAGGCTGAGCGCTGAAAAATTGATGCTTTTGAACTATGGTGTTGGAGAAGACTCTTGAGAGTCCCTGGACTGCAAGGAGATCCAACCAGTCCATTCTGAAGGAGATCGGCCCTGGGATTTCTTTGGAAGGAATGATGCTGAAGCTGAAGCTCCAGTACTTTGGCCACCTCATGCGAAGAGCTGACTCATTGGATGGCTATAATCAAAAGCCAAACAATAACAAGTCGGCAACAAGAAATCAGAACCCTCGTACATTGCTGGTGGAAATGTAAAATGGTGCAGCCTCTTTGGAAAATAGTAGTTCCTCAAATAATTAAGCATAAAATTCCCATAGCACCTCACACTTCCATTTCTAGGTATATACCCAAAAGAAATGAAATATAAGCCTACATGAAACTGTACATGAATGTTTGTAGAAGCATCGTTCATATTAGTCCCAAAGTAGAAACAACCCAAATGTCTATCAGCTGATGAATGGGTAAACAAAACATGGTATATCCATACAGTTGAATATTATTCAGCCATTAAAAGGGAATGAAGTACTGATGTACTCTATAACATGCATGAACCTTGAAAATACCACACTAAGAGAAACCAGTCACAAAAGGACTAATATCGTATTTGTTTGTATTCCATTTATTGAAGAATCCAGAACAGACAAGTCTTTAGAGACAGTCAGTAAATTACAAGTTGTTTAGGACCGGGAGAAAGATGGAAGGATATAAAGCAAGAGCTAAAAGATACAGAATTTCTTTTCAAGGAGATAAAAATGACCTAAAATTGACTATAATTTCATATAAACACTAAAGTATACTAAAAGCCATTGAATTACACACTTAGTTAGGCAAATTTTATGGTGTGTGAATTATATCCCAAGAAGGCAATGGCACCCCACTCCAGTACTCTTGCCTGGAAAATCACATGGATGGAGGAGCCTGATAGGCTGCAGTCCATGGGGTTGCAAAGAGTCGGACACGACTGAGTGACTTCACTTTCATGCATTGGAGAAGGACATGGCAACCCACTCCAGTGTTCTTGTCTGGAGAATCCCAGGGACGGGGGAGCCTGGTGGGCTGCTGTCTGTGGGGTCGCACAGAGTCAGACATGACTGAATTGACTTAAAAAAAAAAGCTATTAAAAAAAAAGAGAGAGAGAGTGAAGATGTGATGGTGTGGTGATGAGCTGGAAGAAATACTTGGGTGAAAGACTGGACAGGGGGTAAATAAGGGTGAGCAAGGAAAGAGAAGGAGTCTAGAATGGTTGCCACACTTCTGTTTAGATGACTGGGTTACCGGAAGTGCCAGTCACTAAAAGAACAAAAAACAGCTTTAAACTCAACATTAAAAAATAACAAAGATCATGGCATCCAGTCCTTCACTTTATGACAAATTTTCTTGGGCTCCAAAATCACTGTGGATGATGACTGCAGCCATGAAATTAAGATACTTGCTGCTTAGAAAGAAAACTAGAACAAACCTAGACAGTGTATTAAAAAGCAGAGGTACACCCAATCAAAAAGTGGGGAAAAGGCTATAAACAGACTTTTTTCCAAAGTAGACATATAGATGGCTAACAAACACATGAAAAGATGCTCAACATCACTAATTATTAGAGAAATGCAAATCAAAACTACAATGAGATATCACCTCACACTCAATCAGATGGCCATCTCCTAAAAGTCTACAAACAATAAGTGCTGGAAAGGGTGTGGAGAAAAGGGAACTCTCTTGCACTGTTGGTGGCAATGTAAACTGATATAGCTACTATGGAAGACAATATGGAGATTCCTTACAAAACCAGGAATAAAACCACCATATGACCCAGCAATCCCACTACTAGGCATATACCCTGAGGAAACCAAAACTGAAAAAGACACATGTACCCCAGTGTACACTGCAGCACTATTTACAACAGCTAGAACATGGAAGCAGCCCAGATGTCCATCAACAGACAAATGGATAAAGAAGCTGTGGTGTATATATATATATGATGCAATATTACTCAGCCATAAAAAGAAACACATGTGAGTCAGTTCTAACGAGGTGGATCTTATTATACAGATTAAAGTACGTCAGAAAGAGAAAAACAAATATTGTATACTAACACATATATATGGAATCTAGAAAGATGATACTGATGAAATTATTTGCAGGGCAGCAATGGAATCAAGATTGCCGGGAGAAATATCAATACCCTCAGATATGCAGCTGACACCACCCTCATGGCAGAAAGCAAAGAGGAACTAAAAAGCCTCTTGATGAAAGTGAAAGAGGAGAGTGAAAAAGTTGACTTAAAGCTCAACATTCAGAAAACGAAGATCATGGCATCTGGTCCCATCACTTCATGGGAAATAGATGGGGAAACAGTGGAAACAGTGTCAGACTTTATTTTGGGGGGCTCCAAAATCACTGCAGATGGTGACTGCAGCCGTGAAATTAAAAGATGCTTACTACTTGGAAGGAAAGTTATGACCAACCTAGATAGCATATTCAAAAGCAGAGATACTACTTTGCCAACAAAGGTCCGTCTAGTCAAGGCTATGTTTTTTCCTGTGGTCATGTATGGATGTGAGAGTTGGACTGTGAAGAAAGCTGAGCACTGAAAAATTGATGCTTTTGAACTGTGGTGCTGGAGGAGACACTTGAGAGTCCCTTGGACTGCAAGGAGATCCAACCAGTCCATTTAAAGGAGATCAGTCCTGGGTGTTCATTGGAAGGACTGATGCTGAGGCTGAAACTCCAGTACTTTGGCCACCTCATGTGAAGAGTTGACTCATTGGAAAAGACCCTGATGATGGGAGGGATTGGGGGCAGGAAGAAAAGGGAACAACAGAGGATGAGATGGCTGGATGGCATCACTGACTCGATGGACATGAGTCTGAGTGAACTCCAGGAGTTGGTGATAGACAGGGAGGCCTGGTGTGCTGCGATTCGTGGGGTCGCAAAGAGTTGGACACGATTGAGCGACTGAACTGAACTGAACTGAATGGAGACATAGACATAGAGAACAGACTTATGGACACACAGGGGAGCAAGGAGGGAAACTTATATTACCATATGTAAAATAGATAGCCAATGGGAATTTGCTATATGACTCAAGGAACTGAAACCAGAGCTCTGTAACAACCTAGAGGGGTGTGATAGTAAGGGAGACGGGATGAAGGTTCAGGAGGGATAGGACATAAAGTATACTTATATTGATGTTTAGTAGAAACCAACACAATTCTGTAAAGCAATTATCCTTCAATTAAAAATTAATTAATTAATTTTTTAAAAGAAAGAAATTAAAAAAAAAAGCAGAGATATGACTTGCCAGCAAAGGTCCATATAGTCAAAATTATGTTTTTGCTGGTAGTCATGTACGGATGTGAGAGTTGAAACATAAAGAAGGCTGAGTGTTGAAGAATTGATGCTTTTGAATTGTGGTGTTGGAGAAGACTCTTGAGAGTCCCTTGGACAGCAAGGAGATCAAAGCAGTCAATCCAAAAGGAAATCAACTCTGAATATTCATTGGAAGGACTGATGCTGAAGCTGAAGCTCCCATACTTTGACTGTTTGATGCAAAGAGCCAACTCATTGGAAAAGACCTTGATGTTGGGAAAGATAGAAAGCAGAAGGAGAAGGGGCTGGCAGAGGATGAGATGGTTAGATAACATCACTGACTCAACTGACATGAATTTGAGCAAATTCTGGGAGACAGTGGAGACAGAGGAGCCCAGCATGTTGCAGTCCATGGGGTCACAAAGAGTCAAACACAACTTATTGACTGAACAATGACTTACATGATACTTATTTGCCAGGCACTGTCCCAAGAACTTGTCATATATTAACTCCTTTAATCTTCAACAACCCTATAAGTTTGGTACTATTATTATCATTCCCATTTAACAGAAAAGACAACAAGTCTGAGAGGTTAAGTAACTTAACCAGAGTCTGGCAGTTAGTAAATGGCAGAGATAGGATTCAAACTGAGAATTTTGGATCCAGAATCTTTCTGTTAGCCACAGTGCTATGGTGCTTCTCTGGCACAGGAGAAAGGGCCCAGCTGAGGTATGATTGTTGTTGTTCAGTCGCTGAGTCATCTCCAGCTCTTTGCCATCCCATGGACTGCCAGCCTTCTCTGTCCTCCAGTATAAGCTTGCAAATCCAACACCAATACCTTGATCCCATATGGGCTAAGGGCGGGCCCCAAGGGTACCCTCCCCAACAGAAGAGCTCACATGTCCACCTAGCACCAAAGGACCCGGGAGGCCACTGCAAATAAGAACTTCAAGCCAAAGCACCTGGCTTCTCAGCCCCACCTGCCCCAGTCCTGTCTAGCTGTAGTCCTCACCGCCTCTCTCAGCAGCTGCATGCCCACAGGGTCTGGCCTGGGTTGGATAAGCGTTGGAGCAAGAGACCAGATCAGCAGCACAAACTTGTTTCCAGGGAAATGATGGAAAGTGGAAGACGGAAGACCAAGGCATGCCTCTTAAAGCCTCATTAGGCTGGCAGCTATGGGAAGGCAAACCCAAGTGCTTTGCCCAGGAGGCTTTGCTGCAGCCTGCCTAGGCTGCAAAAACGGAACTCCCACCCGTCAGCCTTGAGTCATTCCCCTCTCAGCCCCAAGGAAAGGGTGATTTCCTGCCTGGCCCTTGGGCAGCTCAGGCGCCTCTCATGGGTTGTGCATCTCTTATCTCACCCCAGGCCCTCTGCCTAAGTCTGGCCGGAGTGGTCTGGTCTTCATGTTCCTGAGCAGGAAACATGGATTCAGAAAGAGCCCAGCAGCTCAGGAGAACAGAGGGCTAAGCAAACTGGGTCTCCGGAAGCTCTCTCGCTTGGAGTCACTGGCGGGTACATAGGAATCCTTTGCCCCTTTACTTGAATTAAGTCTCTCCTGATGCCTATTTTCAACCCAGCCTCATCCTGTGGGAGATTCTGGCCTAGTGTGGCCCTGTGTCAGGCACAAAATATTAAATACCGTAAGTCCCCTGCATCTGAACAAATTCCTTTTCAAGAACATATTCAGAAGTCCAATTTGTTTGTAAGTCCAACAGAGTTAGCCAAGGTACCCAACTAAAGCAATCAGCTATAGGGCACTGTGCTAGAACAGGTTTATAATACTTTTCACACAAGTAATACATAAAAACACAAAAAATAAACATGTTTAATCTTCCAACACAGTTCCTTGAAAAGTACAGTAGTTCAGTACAGCAGCTAACATACAGTGATTGGCATCAAGTGAACAGGCAAGAGTGACTGACTCGAGGAGGGTGGGGAGGTGGGAGATGGCAGAGCTGAAGGATGGTCAGCAATGGGAGACAGAGGGCAAGCTGCACTTTCACTCATGTCTGACGTTGATGACACAGGTTCTGGTCCCTTGCTGGAACCAGATGCACGTTTGCGTCGTTGAAAGTCCTCCAGTTGAAGTTTCATATGTAGGGGACTTACTGTAAGTGAATGAAGTGAAGGAAACGGTAGTCCTGTCAGAGGTGTCCATGTAGAAGTTATAAGAACAGGCTTTGGAGTCAGACAGACCTGAATTCAAATTTCAGCTCTACCCCTGAATCGTGACTTTGGACAACTCAGTTAATCCATTTCAGTCTTGGTTTTCTCTTCTGCCAGGTAAGAAAGCGTGAAAGTGAAAATCGCTCAGTTGTGTCTGACTCTTTGTGACCCCGTGGGCTATACAGTCCATGGAATTATTCAGGCCAGAATATTGAAGTGGGTAGCATTTCCCTTCTCCAAGGGATCTTCCCAAACTAGGGATCAACCCAGGTCTCCCACATTGCAGACAGATTCTTTACCAGCTGAGCCACCAAGGAATCCCAAGAATACTGGAGTGGGTAGCCTATCTCATCTCCAGCAGATCTTCCCAACCCAGGAATTGAACCAGGATCTCCTGCATTGAAGGTAGATTCTTTACCAGCTATCAGAGAAGTCCCAGAAGAAGGGCATATAATCAATTCCTCATGTGCTGTAATGAGACAATGCGTTAGCACAGGGCTGGCAAACAGAACTCTTTAGTGGCAGCTAGTGAGACAGGGAATTAGAGAGGAAGAGGCTGGCCTACCCCATCCAGCTTTTACCCCAGGAAGCATGAGTATAAAGTGATGGTACCCTCTAAGCAGGGTTGACATCTTGTCTAGCAAAGACAAAGGTATGCATGGCTGTTTATATATAAAACAGCCTAACAGAGGCGCAAAATTCTGGGGGTACTCAGAGGAAGGGAGGAATGTGTGTGTAACCCAAATATCCTCAAGGCTTTCAACCCTTTGAGGTCACCTTTTCCCTTTACATCCAATCAGAACAGCCCTGTCCCTACTCCACATCCTCTGGGAAGTCCATACCTGTCTCTATTTTGACTAGGACTTTAGTGCATCCTCATGATTCCCTCTCAGTCTGAATTCCTGCTCTTGCTAAATTTTTCATCACCTTCTTGCTCATTTTCTGTGGCTGCCATTGTCTCTTGATTCCTCAGATATTGTCACCTTTTTCCCTTTGTTTCTAAAACACCATGTAAGTTTTCATGGATAGATTGCCTGTACCAATAGTAAGCTTTAGGGAAGCTAAGCTTTCACAGAAGAGAGAGTATAAACTTAAAACTGAGTATTAGGCACCATTGTTCTAAAATTTTCCTCCAACAGCCGTTCTACTGAAATTTCTCCCTGGTGAAGACGTCTTTTTGTCGGGCTGCTATCTTCCATTTATTAGCCCTCCTTCTTCTTCTTGGGAGTTACCACAATACACTTCAAAATTCTCACGAATTTCGTGTTTGGCAAATTAGCTCTCTAATCCTTCCCAGGCCCAAAGGCTCACGCAGTTGTTTTTGATCACAGAAGAGTTACCAGGCCTCTGAAAGGAATGTGACGGTGCGTTTTTCTTTTATAGTTAGACTCCCCCTGCCCCCTGCCCCCCCGCTACCACCACCCATTGCATTTAGCTGGGAGAGAAGAGTCCCAAAAAGTAATGACTCGGGACAAATCTTGAATCACAAAGACCCTTCCAATAGGTTGAGAGGTTCTGGAGGGTTTTGTGCTCGGAAAGCAAGGGCTTGTGGCAGGAAAGGGGATCGAATTTGGGAAAGAGCAAGGCGGGCATCGTGAGGGACAGAGTCAGGAATGGGACAAAGAGAGGCAAAGGGCTTCTGCTCCAGCATCGAGAGGTGAACCTTGGTCCAAAGGAACATGAAAGGGTTTTAAGCAGGGAAAGAATAAAAGCAAATTTGAGCTTCAGAAAAAGTTCTGAGTAAGGAGATACCATTTGTTAACAATGGCAATGGCAAACATAACACTGAAGAAGATATGGGGAAACACAGTGCTCCGACATGCTGCCCCAGGTGCCAGCGCAACAAGGATTCTATAGAGAAGCTTGGCAAAGCCGGGAAAGAGGCGGGGAGATGGAGAAACCAAGTGCCCAAAGCTGCCTCTCCCAAGCTTTCTGGCTGGATTAAAACGACAATGTTGGGAAATCTGGGAGGGCGGGGCAGGAGAACATCACAGGAGTAGCTTGAAATGGGCTGTTTTGCAGGTCTTGGGTTTGTTTTTTTTTTTTTAACCACATGGCACACGGAACCTTATTTCCCCGACCAGGGATTGAACTTGCACTCTCTGCATTGGAAGTAACCACTGGACCGCCAGGGAAATCCCTGGAATATTTATACCACGTGCATGCGTGCTAAGTCGCTTCAGTCTTCTCCAGCTCTTTGTGACCCACTGGACTGCAGCCCACCAGGCTCCTCTGCCCATGGGATTCTTCAGGTAAGAATACTGAAGTGGATTGCTGTAGATCCATTGCCAGATCCTCCAGGGGATCTCCCAACCCAGGGGTTAAACCGAAGTCTCTTACATCTCCTGCATTGGCAGGTGGGTTTTTTACCACTAGCACCACCTGGGAAGCCCACTTATGCCACAAAGGTCAGCAAATGCTACACAACAGGACTCCCATGCCCCCTACTCCCCTCCACCACCACCCACCAAAGAGCAGATCAACAGCACATACCTGCCTGAGCCAACCCTTACACAGCAACCCTTTGAGTTCCCTCAGCAATGGCTGCACAGAGAATAAATAAAGACTTTTGTGGGCCAGGGTTTTGGCTTGATATCCTAACAGAAAAGTCTAGGCCTGCTGACCTGGGCTGGACCCAAAGGACTCTGACCAGAGAGTAGCAGACCTAAATGATCTTTCCCTCAGGGCTATCCCAGTCCTCGTTTGATATTCTACAAAAGCAAAGGGCCCAGGAAGGCATCTCTCTCCAGCTGTGTGGAAGTAGAAAAAAATAGGAAAATGAAAGGGACAGATAATCAGACCTCCTTCCACGCAGGAGCAAACAGGCCCCAACTCAACTTTCCAATGGTCATAAACAAGCCCCTTTTCTTGTGGGCTCTGCACCCCTAACTCTCTCTGTAGAATTCACAGGACTTGGTAAGACTTGCATGCAGGAGTGGAGGCAGAATGAAAATTTAAACATTCCGGTTCCAAGCTTACATACCCAGGTTGCCTATGGGGAGAGGCAAACCTAGGAAGGGAAGATAGGAAGGAGGCAGGAATAGTTCTGTTTGGGACCCCGTGAGCTTGAAGCACCCAAGCTTCAAGGGACAACAACTCAAGATGTCTAGTAAGTAACTGAAAACTTGAAGTTCAAGAGTGTTACGATTTGGGGAGTTACTGGTACATTTTATAAATGGAACTGAAGCCATGAGGCTACTCAGAAACTAGTAACAAAAGGGGGAAGCAAGGAGATCTTTAGAACAGTAACATTTAAGAGAAGGAGCAAAGAAAGAAAGAAACTGGTAGGGAACATGACAGGAGTGGGAAGAAACCAGGTGAATGTGACAATTGCAGAACCCAAGGAAGGGAGTACCAAGCATTGCAGAAAGATTGAGCATGACAAGAATTAAAGTGAGAGGCACAATGAGGTTACTGTGGCCGATACAGAGAGACGGAGACAGTGGTAGGAGATAGGACCCAAGTAGGCCGAGGTCAGATCAGATAGGACCTTCTCTTTAGGAAGTATTCTAAGTGCTGTAGGAAACATTAGGGGTTTTCAGCAAGGAAGTGAAGAAATGCGATTTGCATTTTGAACATCTCGCTCCATTCTATGGAAGATTAGCTGGAGAGATTAAGAATGGAGGCAGTTAGAAAGCTTATCAGTGGCTCAAACAGGGACTAGAATGGTAGGAGTACAGGTGGTAAAAAGCATTCAGGTGCAGGGTACATTTTGAAAGACTTTCTGGCAAGAGTTGCTAATGACTTGAATGTAGGGTAAGAGGAAGATAGGAATCACGGAGTACTGAGATTCGGTGCTTAATCAACTGAGTAGATGGTGGCACCACTTACAGAGTAGGTAAGGCTAGAGGAAACAAAAAAAGGTGTAGGGAGGAAGCCAGACTCGAGAGTTTTATTTTGGCCATCTTTAGTATAAGATGCCCATTAGACATGGAAGTAGAGATTCGAAGTAGGCAGTTGGTGATCCAAATCTGGAGCCCAGGAGGGGGAGTCACAGCTAGAGACATTAATTTTGAAATCATCAACACATCCACAGCATCAAAGCCATGGGACTCCATGAACATTAGGGTTATTTCCCCTCTCACTTGACTCGACAAATTTGGTGCCCCTTGCTTGGGGGCTGGGAGAGGCATCCAATGTCATCTCCATTGGGCAGAGGAAGCTGGTCCCATGGAACCTGAGAGGTGGACAGGAATCAGGGCAAATCTGGCCTCAGGCACTTCTTGCAGAGAAGTGATGCAAGAGAAGCTAAGACCTCACAGGTGAGGCTAAAGGTTTCACATTCTACAATCCTCCTACCACTCCCTACAGCACTCTGTTAGTAACATTAACTCAGGAGGAAGAAAGAAGGTACTCAGTCTGTAAAGCCAGTGAGGGGAGTCCCAGGTGAGGTTAGCTGGAGCTAAATATGGGAAGTTACCATGGCCTGCACTGGCCCCATGCCCTGCCAGAGTCAAAGCTCCTGAGAGTCGGCATAAAAGCCACCACAGTTAAAACAGTCGTAGGAGGGGACTTGGGCTTCAGAGAAGGGATTGCACCAACTCTTCCACTACTAATGTGAAGATGAGCTAGAGCTGGAGAGCTGAGACCAACCATCCCTTGACTCTGAGCCAACCAGATAAAAGCACTGAAGCCCAGAGCTTCTCAAACTTTAATATGTATTCACATCATCTGGGGATTTGGGGACAGTGCAGATTCTGCTTTAGAAGGTCTGGGGCGGGGCCCAAGAGTCTGCATTTTAATAAACCCCCAGGTAGTGCTTTTGCTGATGGTCCATGGACCACACTCTGAGTAGCAAAAGGATAGAAGGTAGCTGTGGAGGCTCCCCACAGTGGAGGGGGCTGTCCAGTTCCAAGGAGAACATGTTTATTTGTGCACAAAGTGACAGAACCTATTAAAGTGGAAATAGCCACCATCTTGTCACCTCTGCAAGGCAGACAGTCATTTCTTGGCGGATTTCACCTTCCAGAGGCACAGGCATGGTTGTTAAACACTTAGGTTCTAAGCTTGATGTCCTGAGTTTTACTTCTTAGGAGGTGCGTCATCTTAGGCAAATCTTCAATTTGTCTGCGTCTCCAGTTTCCCCATCACTATGATGGAAATAATAAGACTATTACGAGGATTGGCTGAGTCAGGGGATAAAAAGTGCCTCACACACGGCAGCAGTGAACAGCACTCAGTAAGTGTTGCCCTCCGTGCTCACAATACGCTTTCTCCAGCAGTGAACGTGGACCAACACAGAGGCTTACTCTGCTTCTGGTACGTGATCAATTTAAAAAAAAATGCAACCCCCCATCTCTCTCTTAATGAAAGGCCTGTATCCCCCTTTTCAAATTCCTCCTTCCCTCCTGCCCCCTCCCACGCCCCCTCCCCGGCCCCCAGCCCCAGTGTGGTCTGGATGGGCCCCACGGGGCAGGGACAGGGACAGGACGTGGGGCTGTATCTGACAGGAACCTGAGGGGCTGGCCCGGGAGGGAACTGGGGCCCAGCTTCCTGAAGGGCGGATGGGCTGAGGCAGGCCCACAGTGCCGGAGAAGATGCCCTCCTGGGCCCTCTTGGCGGCCATCTCCTACCTCCTCCCGGTCCCCCAATACCTGGCACAAGTCACCAGCCAAGGTGAGGTGTGTGGAGGGTAGCAAACACCCGCACCCAGGAAGAGGGAGCCCTGGACGGGTGGGGGGGGAGGGAAGTGCAAAGTGGGAGGCCCCCACTGGTCCCCTACTCTTGCCCACAAACATGCCGGGGAGGACCGGGAGCCCAACTCACCAGCTGTTCCTCAGATGCCTCCTCGCTGGCCTCAGACTCAGAGTCCCTGAACTGTTTCTCTCGAACCTTTGAGGACCTCACTTGCTTCTGGGACGAGGAAGAGGGAGCGCCCAGTGAAATGTATCAGCTGCTGTATGCCTATCCGGGGTACGTGTGGTATCATATGTGTCATATATGTGTATCATGTACACGCCACTCCCCTGTATCTGGCCTGTGCACACCGCAGCTGAGTCGTGTTCCAGCCGCTTCCTTGCCTTTGGCCCTGTCAGGGGACTAGTCCGAGACCAAAGTAGCCACTTAATGAACAGAGGTGCTTTGGATACAGCCAGCTCCAGCCCCTACGTACCCCCTAATCCCACCCATCCCAGGCACTGAGAAGAGCAATGGTGGTCATGGAAACAGAAGTCGGGCTTGGGCCCAGACCTGGGTCCTCAGGGCTGGACAGGTGAGCGTGTAGGTAGCACAGACTTCTCCTGTGCCCACAGAGAGCAGCCCCGCACCTGCCCCCTGAGTTCCCAGCATGTGATGCCCTTTAGAACCCGATATGTGTGCCAGTTTCCAGCCCAGGCTGAAGTTCGCCTCTTCTCTCAACTGCACCTCTGGGTGAAGAATGTGTTTCTGAACCAGAACTGACCCAGCGGGTGCTCTCTGTGGATGCCGTGGGTAAGCAGCATCCTCCTGTCAACCTGGCCCCTCTGTTTTCCACCCTTGGGCCAGCTCTTAGAATCAGACCGAGCTGTGCTCTTTCAAGATGACATGAGTGCCCCCCACTACCAGACTCCCAGAGGCACCTCGAGACCTCTTTCTCATTCCTCTTAGCCTCAGAGTCCAGAGCTAGACTTCATTTCACACCAGAGACACCCCGACCTTCCCATCATCAACCTATTCATTGACTCACTCATTCATCAGTTACAGAATACCTACCCTTTGCTAGGCACTGGGCATCAGGACAAGGACGCACAGATGAGGAGGGGTCCCTGCTCCTGAGGAGCACTGAGCCTACCCATCGGTGGTGAGGCCACTACTCAGCCGAGGACAGAACAGGATAAGGAGCCTCCCTGCCCCTGCCCCAGGGGGTGCCCTCACCCAGCCTTGAGCACCCCTTTCCACAGTCCACGGGCTGAGCTGTAAACTGCAGCACCCAGAGTTCTGATGTGCTCTGTCTTGCCCTTAGGCCTGCCAACTCCCCCCAGTCTCATCAAGGCCATGGGTGGGAGCCAGCCAGGGGAACTTCAGATCAGCTGGGAGGCCCCAGCTCCTGAAATCAATGAATTTCTGAGGCATGAACTCCGCTATGGCCTCAAGGACCCCAGGAACTCCACTGGCCCCACAGTCACACAGCTGCTGTCTGCAGAAACCTGCTGCCCAGCTCGGCGAAGACCAAACCTAGCCGCAACCCTGGACCAGTCTCCATGCGCACAGCCCATGATGCCTCAACAGACTGGACCAGAGCAGACCTCCCCAACTAGAGAAGTACCCTGGCCTTCTTCTGCTCCACCTCCTATCTCTTACCCTCAATTTTGCCCCAAGAAAGGACAGGCCTTGCTTTGGGGATTCCGGAATGGGTTGGTCCTTGGACAGTTAGCATAGGCTCTGATTAGTTCTCAGAAGCCATGTTTATTTAGGAATCTCCCACTTTAGATCATTCAGACAACACAACTGAGCACTTCAGGTCCCCAAGTTAGTGGAAGTTTCCCGAAAAAAACCCTGAAAGTGAAAGTGTCAGTCACTCAGCTGTATCTGACTCTTTGCAACCCTGTGGGCTATAGCCCACCAGGCTCCACTGTCCATTGAATTCTCCAGGCAAGAATACTGGAGTGGATTGCCATTTCCTTCTCCAGGGGATCTTCCCCGACCTGGGGATCAAACTTGAGTCTCCCACCTTGCAGGCGGACTCTTTACTGTCTGAGCCACCAGGGAAACCTAAAAAGCCCTGAACTCCACCTGAAACCCACCAACCTGGCCCCCAGTCTCCACACATATTTATCCAATGAAGAACTGAGTGTCTCTCCACAGGCATGCTGTGGGGCTTCAAATATAAGAGTTGGAGGCTCTCTTGGCTGAGAGGTAGACCTAGATTGTAAGGCTGGGATTCTTCTCTCAAGGCTCCATCTCTGACAACGAAGGGTGGCAGCTGCCTCATCTCAGGACTCCAGCCTGGTAACTCCTACTGGCTCCAGCTACGCAGCCAACCTGATGGGGTCTCTCTCCGTGGTTCCTGGGGATCTTGGTCCCTCCCTGTGACTGTGGACCTGCCTGGCGATGCAGGTGAGTCAACAGAGGAGTGAAGGAGGAGATAGGAAAGATCTCTAGAGATACCTGAGCTAGATATAGAAGCTCAGAGAACTATGGTCCTTCCTGATGATCTCAAACTTGCTACTGCATGGGATGAACTATATTCAGGGAGAGAAGAAAGGATAGGAGCAAATGTTCAAGTTATGTGTGTAAACATGATCTGGATACCCTATGGAATAGGAGCACGTGGGCTCTGATAGGGCTTCTTTCTCCCCATCCGTGCTCAGTCTTTGCGATCCTATGGACTGTAGCCTACCCGGCTCTTCTGTCCATGGGATTCTTCAGCATGAATACTGGAGTGGATTGCCATACCCTCCTCCAGGGGATCTCTCCTTCTCCTATCCCAGGGGAAATTGGACTACAATGCTTTACCTTGGACTGATGAATGTTACCTGTCAGTGGCAACAACAGGACCATGCCAGCTCCCAAGGCTTCTTCTACCACAGCAGGGCATGGTGCTGCCCCAGAGACAGGTGAGAAGTGAACCGCTGATTGAGTTTGATGTCGTGGGAGAGAAGCACAACTCTGCAGAAAGAAGGGAGAGGTTGTTCTTGATCCTCTTCAGTCCCCTTCCTTATTCCCCAAACCAAAGGCCCTCCAATGCTCTCATCTACCAATGGGTATTGTATCCTTTCAACCTCTCTTCATCCCCCCTGGGAATGTGTTGGTTTAACTCAGTGTAATCATATCACCTGGACCATTACAACAGCTTTCATTCTCTATCACTTCCAACTTACCCGCCCCTGCATGCTGTTGACAAACTGACCTTTCTTAAACTTTGCATGGCCTTCTCCTACTCAACTACGTGCTGCTGCTGCTACTGCTGCTGCTGAGTCACTTCAGTCGTGTCTGACTCTGTGCGACCCCATAGATGGCAGCCCACCAGGCTCCCCCATCCCTGGGATTCTCCAGGCAAGAACACTGGAGTGGGTTGCCATTTCCTTCTCCAAATATGTACTGCAACTTTTCACTATCTATTGGATCCAATCAAAACTTCACCTGGTCTTCAAGCATTTCCACCACCCTCCTCGCTGATATGTCACCTCCTTCATATCTAATATACAGCCAAGTCTTGTTGATTTTACCTATTAAACATCTCTAGGATCCGTCCATGTTTGTTCAACACAGCCATCACCCTAGTACAAGCCATCTTCATCTCTGAGTTAGGTTACTGAGAAGACTTACTAACTGATCACTTCTTGGATCCTCCAAAACATTCTCCACACAGGAGCTGAAGTGAGTTTTTAAAAGCAGAAAAATAAATGCAACATTCTCTGCTTAAAACTCTTCCAAGATCCATAGCTTTCACTGATCTTAGGACAAAAGAAAAGAATTCTATTATGACTGTGTAAAGTTCCAAAAGACTCAGCCCATATCTGTGCCTTCAACTTTATCTTATTTATGCTGCCTTCTGTGCTCTTTGCTCTAATACTGGCCTATTTTCATTCCCTCCTACCTACCACAATCCCTCCTGCCTCTGGATCTTTGCACATGCTGTTTACCCAGCTTGTTTATCTTTACTTAACCTCCACTTATCCTTCAGATCTCAACTCAGATGTCACCTCCCCTGACCTTCCTTCTTAGGTCCAGTGGTACTATTATATAACCTTGTTGTACCATGTACCTTTCCTTCTTAAATACTTAACATAGTTATAATTTTACATTTATACCTTACATGGTTATTTGATTGATAACAAAATTCTCTCTCGGAGCTCCATTGAGAAAGGCTGATCTTAACTAAACATGATCCCTGAGGGCAAAGTCAGTGTCCGCTTTTACTCATCAATGTATTCTTACTTACCATGGGGCCTAGAACAGAGTAAGTGCCCAGTAAAAAGAAAAAATTATGGAATGATGAAAAAAAAAACCATTAACAGTTTTAGTGTATTCTTCCAGTTTTCTATGCATTTACATATATCTAAACATAATATTTAATTTTCAATATAAATTGGATCACATTGTATGTATGATTCATTTTAACTTACTTTTTTACTTAAAAATATGTCTTGGACATCTGTAATAATGTAACTCATTCTTTCTAATAGCTGTATAGATTTCCATACTGTGAAGAGGGCCATGAATGAAAGGATGGCAGAACTGAATTCACATACTCTCTGTCAAAACCTGCTCCTCCTCTTCTTGTCCATCTTGCCATCAGCTCACTTTTCCACCCTGAACTTCTGCATTTTCTACACCCTCGACATCCAATCAGAAACACTGGTCATTTCTACCTTTTCAGTACCCCCTTTGAATCCATCTGTTTCTCTCTACCCCCACTGCCACAATCCTGCTTTCAGATCCTCATCATTTTGCATGTAAAATTCCATGACATCGTCCTAATAAATTTCTCGGCTTCTAGTCCACCCTCACAGATCCTTTCTCACAAACTGCAATTAGAGAGACTTTCCTAAAGTACAAAGCTGTGATGACAATTCTGTGCTTAAAATCCTTGAATGTCTCCATCATTGCTGCAAGATTAAGTTCAAGCTCCTTAAAAAGGCAATAAGGCCACCTGTGACTTTGATCTGCCCACACTTACCACTTTCCACCAAGCCCTCTGTACTAAAAACTTTCTGCACCACTTAGAGTTTCCCCCAAAATACCATATCTCTTATCTGCGTACAAGCATGTGCCTGGGATGCCTGTTTGTACCCTTTGCTTGTCCTATTTATAGTCGAAGACTCATTCTAAACACTGCCTTATACAAGAACTATTTTCTGACCCTCCTCGTTTGGGTTAAATGATCTTCCTTGCTACTCCCAAGCCAGCCTGTGCACATCACAGAAAAATACCATCTGTTTGTTTTTCTCCCTTTCCCAATGAAACGACAGCTCCTTGAAAATGTTTCCTCTGTGTATTCATAGGGTCTACCATAGTACCTAGCACATAGTATAAATTATTTGTTAAATAACCTAGTAAACACAAAAATACATAAAATAGTAAATGATTTTAGTAATAGCTAGCTATTTAGGGGTTATAACCAGGAAGGAGACAGGATTTATTTGTTCAACAAACAACTCTTGAAGGTGACTATGTACCAGGCCCCAGGGATAGAGTGACAAAACAGAGAAGCTTCCAGCATTGTGGGGGCTTACATTTTAGTTGGGGGAGGGGAATGAGGGGAGACCAACAAGAAAGAAAGGAGCAAGGTTAAATGATAAAGACTAAGTGGAAGGGTGGGGATAGGTGCTAATTTCATGAGTGGGTGGAGAAAGCCTTGCCAAGCAGGTGACAGAAGAGCTGAGAACCAAGTGGCAAGAAGAAATGAGTCACTTGAGATCTGGAGGCAGGGCAATCCAGGGCAAGGCGAGCTGCAAAGACAGTGGATCTGGTATGTTTGCAGCACAGAGAGAAGGCCCGCGTGGATGAAGGGTCATCACCTTGTGTGAGACTTATAGGAGATGAGAATGGCAAGGCAGGGAGGAAGTCAACCATATGAAGTCCACAGGCTCTGGGGTGGAGTTTGGGTTTTATTTGGAATGGGGAGCCATGGAAGGATTTAAGCAAGAGTGATATGATATGAACTTCCCAGGTGGCTCAGTAGGTGAAGAATCCAGCTGCAGTGCAGGAGATGCGGGTTTAATCCCTGGGTCAAGAAGATTCCCTGGAGAAGGAAATGGCAACCCACTCCAGTATTCTTGCCTGGGAAACCCTTTGGACAGAGGAGCTGGGTGGGCTGCAGTCCATGGGGTCAGAAAAGAGTCGGACACTACAGTGACTAGACCCCATATGATTTACATGTTTTTCACTTTAAACTTTTTATTTTGTATTGAGGTACAGCCAATTAGCAACGCTGTGATAGTTTCAGGTGAACAGCAAAGGGATTCAGCCGTACATATATCCAAGTATCCATTCTCCCCCAAACCCTGTTCCCATCCAGGCTGCCCCATAACACTGAGCAGAGTTCCATGTGCTATACTACAGTTCCTTGTTGGTTATCCATTTTAAATATAGCAGTGTGCACATGACCATCCCAAACTCCCTAACAATCCCTTGCCCCTGGCAACCATAAATTTGTTTTAAAAAATATGAAATGCTTCATGAATTTGCATGTCATCCTTGCCCAGAGGCCATGCTGATCTTCTCTGTATCATTCCCATTTTAGCATATGTGCTGCTGAAGCGTTTACATTTTTAAAAGATGTTTCTCTGTGCAATTAAAAAGGAGTGGAAGCAGGATCACCATTTAGAAATATGCCTTAATCCAGGCAACAGATAATGGTTTCATCTAATGTGGCAAGAATAAAGGTCAAAATAAAGGGATAGCTTTGACATATATTCTGGACATTATCAGATCAACATTTTGGGTCTAAATTCTGATTGCTGTGTGGAGAACAAATTGAAGGGAGTGACAGAAACAGGCAGGAAAGCTAGTTAGGAGACTGTCGCAATAATCTGTTAGTAAAATAACATTTAGAGGTGACTAAGAAGGCTGCCTAATGAGAACAGATTAAGAACATAACTATGTTTGCTTTACTCTTTGAGACAATCCCATTCAAAGTAGGTATTATTGACTCATTTCACACATGAGGAAACTGAGGCAGAGATGAAAATTAAGTAATTTGCCCAGAATTTTATGCCAATAAGCCAAGACCTGAACGCTATAGTCCATTTAATTTCCCTATCTCGTCTAGCTCTTGCTTTTTTTTTTTTTTTTTTTGGCTGCACTGGGTCTCTGTTGTAGCACTGGGGCTTTTTCTCTAGTTGCCCTTCACAGCCTTAGTTGCTCGGTGGCATGTGGGATCTTAGTTCCCTATCCAGGGATCGACGCCCCCATCCCCTGCATTGGAAAGCAGATCCCTAACCACTGGGTCACCAGGGAAGTCCCTACCTCTTTATTGAGAAGAAGAGGCTGAACCCCAAAGCAAACCTCAGAAAAAAATACATAGCATGAGGGGGAAAGCCCTGGAGGCCTGTCCAAGGAACAAGTTAAATTATAATCGAATTCCCTGTGAGACTGGATGAGTCTCTGAGGCAGGCATTGAATCAAATGACTCTGTTTGCCTGATTTGTAGGGACCCCGTCTGGGAGAAGTGTGAAGAGGAGAAAAACTCAGGATCACAGTCCTCCCAGTTCTCCCGCTGTCACTTCAAGTCACAAAATGACAGTGCTATTCACATCCTTGTGGAGGTGACCACAGCCCGGGGTGCTGTTCACAGCTACCTGGGCTCCCCTTTCTGGATCCACCAGGCTGGTAAGGACTTTCTTCCCTTCTCTCCCACACAGTTCCCACCCCTACTTTGTCTGACCCCCATGCCCAGGATCACCAACTCTGATACTTCTGACCCATGGCCCTGGTGACATGATGTCTCATGTACAGAAGGGCTTAGGCCAGTCCCTGGTGACATCCCTGTAGTGCTCATCCCCACTCCAAACTTGCTCTGGAGGGAGGTCTCCAGCGGGCAGCTGGAACTGGAATGGCAGCATCCATCAGCCTGGGCAGCCCAAGAAACCTGCTATCAGCTCCGATACACAGGAGAAGGCCATCAGACTGGAAGGTACAGTCAAGGAACAAAGGACCCCAGACCTCATGCTCGGGGTATTTCTGAGCTTCAGGATGTCTGTTATCAGGAGTGATAACCAAGATATCACTGTATACTCACATGTATCTGTGTCTGGGCTTGATTATCTCTGTTCTATCTGATTCAACTGGTACCGTAATCTCTCTTTGTCATGTGACACTGCTGACTATGCCTATTTAAAATGTTCTCTTCCCTTTGCTTTTGGGATATCATTCTCTCCTGATTCTCTACCACTTCTCTGACTGAACCTCCTCACTCTTTCCCAGGCTCTTCCTTTCCATGCTTCCTTAATAGGTTATGCTTCCTGCAGTCCCATCCTAGACTCTTTTCTTCCCTGAAAGTATTAGTCGCTCTGTCGTATCCAACTCTTTGCAACCCCAAGGACGGTAGCCCGACAGGCTCCTCTGTCCATGGAGTTCTCCAGGCAATAATACTGGAGTGGGTAGCCGTTCCCTTCTCCAGGGGATCTTCCTGACCCAGGAATAGAACCCAGGTCTCCTGCATTGAAGGCAGATTCTTTACCGACATCTAGATGTTCTCCCTAGGTGAGTGCTTAGATTCCATGTTTTCAATGACTATACATTAACCATCCCAAACTTATTCCAACACCTATGTGGAAAATAACTTCTATACCATAGGTGAATTACCTAAACTTCTGAAGAGTTTCAGTTTCCTCACTGGTGAAATGGGGATAGAGCTATTTGCTTTCCAGAGTTATATTAAAAATTAAATATACAGGTATTTAGCATATTGCCTGCTAGATAGAAGGCACTCAATAGACATTAAATATTAGTTTCTTTCTCTTTTATTCTCATTTACCACGTGTATATATGACTTCTTACTGGACTGCTGCTGCTGCTGCTGCTAAGTCACTTCAGTCGTGTCCGACTCTGTACAACCCCATAGACGGCAGCCCACCAGGCTCCCCCGTCCCTGGGATTCTCCAGGCAAGAACACTGGAGAGGGTTGCCATTCCCTTCTCCAATGCAGAAAGTGAAAAGTGAAAGTGAAGTCGCTCAGTCGTGTCTGACTCTTAGCGACCCCCTGGACTGCAGCCCACCAGGCTCCTCCATCCATGGGATTTTCCAGGCAAGAGTACTGGAGTGGGGTGCCATTGCCTTCTCCATCTTAGCAGACAGTTATACCTAAAAGCCCCCTAGGACATTTCAGACTCAGAATATCCAAAACTGAACTCATTTTCTTCCCCAGACTTTTTTACTTTTTTATTGAGGTATACATTACATAAAGTAATACAAGTCTGAAATATAATATTGGTTAATTTGTACATGTGTGTACATCCATGTAACCATTACCCAGATGAAGATAAAGGTTGTTTCTGGTGCCCCAGAAGTGTCTTATGCCCTCTGGCCACACATACACACCCTCCGAGGTAACTACAATTCTGACATTACTATTCATAAGTTCTGGCTATTGTTGAACTTCATAAAATAGAAAAATACAGCATTCCTTCCTCAAACTTAGTTCTCCTATTCCTTATCTGTGACAATGGCACCAACACTTAACCCAGTTGCTTCAGCCTGAAATTATCCTGGACTCTTCTCTCCTTCCCCCTTGTCCCTTCCCTCTGTCAACAACTTAGTTGAGTTTATTGTACTAATAGGCCTCACATCTCTGCTACCACTGTTTTAGTCTTAGTTTTGACCCTCTAGCCCACCCATGCGTGCTCTTGGTACACTGAACACTCTGTAACCCACAATCAAGCAACTCAGTCAGCGTCACACTCTTTTGAGGGCCCTGTGGTACCTTACTTATATTGCTATTAATGCACTCATTACTTCTTGTAACTATTTACTTGTTTGGATGTCTTCCTCATAAGACATGTGAGAACTTGTTTTTCTTTTTCCCCAATGCCTACTCCAAGGCTTGGCTCGTCACAAGCAATTCATAAATGTTTACTACTGATCAAGTTAATAATGTGTCCCTGCTGGTATACACGATGTTTGTTCCCTCTTCTTGGGCTCTCCTCATACCCCCAGCACCTGGCACAGTGTGGCATCCTCTACTGAGAGGATGTTACTTCTGGCCTGGTTTACATGGCTACGGGCTTCCCTGGTAGCTTGGGCGTTAAAGCGTCTGCCTGCAACTGTGGGAGACCCGGGTTCGATCTCTAGGTTGGGAAGATCCCCTGGAGAAGGAAATGGCAACCTACCCCAGTACTCTTGCCTGGAAAATCCCATGGACCGAGGAGCCTGGTAGGCTACAGTCCATGGAGTCGCAAAGACTCGGACACGACTGAGCAACTTCACTTACACGGCTCTGAGTATCTGAGTGTGTCCGGGGTTTCCATCGCCCAACCTGGCCAGTGTGTGTGTACCGGATCTCTGCCGATGTATCATAGGTATGTGTGTCAGGATGAGTAGTTCTGTGTGTAGATGAGTCAGTGTGTCAGGGGTGTATCACGCCAGGCAGGGCGAGGCTCTCTGTCCGAGTGTTCTCTCCAGCCAGTTTCCGCCGGGGATGCCAGTTTTCTGCCAGTGAGGCGCTTTGGAGGAATCCCCGGGGATTCAAGGCGGTAGGATTGGGGTCAAACAGAGGCCGAGTTCTCGAGGGCCCCACGCCGTCCCACGGGGACCTGACCACCGCTTGCACCTTTGCGTAGGTGCTGGAGCCACCTCTCGGGGCCCAGGGAGAGACCTTGGAGCTGCGCCCGCGCTCCCGCTACCGCGTACAGCTGCGCGCCAGGCTCCATGGCCCCACCTTCCAAGGTCCCTGGAGCTCTTGGTCCGACCCAGTGAGGGTGGAGACGGCCGCGGAGACGGGTGAGGCCGGGCAGGGGCAGAGGCTCTCTGCGGCTGCGGGAGTGGAGGGGCGGGGCTCCGACCTCCCCAGGCTGCGGTTGCGCAGACACATCCCGAGCCCGGGACAGCGAGTGGGGTGGGGCTGGTGGACCTGCGGCCGGGCTCGGGCCAGGCACCTCCCGCTGAGGGCTGACTGCTTTTTGTCCCTTAGTCTGGATCTTCCTGGTGACTGCTCTGCTCCTGGTCCTGGGCGTCAGCGCCCTTCTGGGCCTGCGCTGCTGAGGTGGCAATTTCCTGAGCACTACAGGTACCGCTCCGGCCAGGTGGGAGACGGGGCTGTGATCCAGGCAAGGCCGGCGGCCCCTAAAGAAGCATCCTCGGGTCATTGTCTCCAGACAATCTCACATCCAGACCTGTGGCATCTGCTGCTCCCCGCATGTCTTCCCTGGGAGTCCCACCGCCTCCTTACACTCGAACATGTCCACTATGCGGGACACCTCAAACAGCCCCACCTTCTGGCTCCTCATCTCAGTAACAAGTCCACCTGTCACCCAAGCCAGACCACTTGGGCGCCTCCCTCCCCGTTATCCAGTCTGGTCCTGTCATTCCACCTCCTAAGTCTCACTCAAAAACAGCACTCTTTCTCTAGCCCTACAGGAACTACCTGACTCACCAAAAGGGAGCCCCTTCTCCCTCCAGTCAAGCCTCACACAACCACCAGAATAATCTAAAACAGCGCACATGAACTTGTCACTCCGCTTCCTTAAGTTTCGCTATTAGCCCCCCAGGATAAAGTCCAGGCTCTAGGAAAACAAGCAAGGTTGTGCCCCTGCCAGCGTTTCCACCTCCCACCCTGTGCATCAGCCTTGCCACACTGTCGGTGATTTCCTCCACAACTCCAGTGGTTTTACTTCTCAGTGCCTTTGAACATAATGTCCCGTCTGCCAGGAATATCCTCCCTGGATGACTAATACCCATTTATCTTTAAATAACTTTCTTCACCAACTCCTGGGAAACCTTTCCTGACCCTCCCCTTTGGCTACTCTTTGTGCCCCAATACAGACTTCTTTCACAGCGCAGGAAGCATTTTACTGCATTCATTTCTTTCCATGTCTTCCCTGTGCCTTACATGGTCATCCTTAAACCTTCAGCACAGTGCCTGCCAAATAGCACACCCTTAAATAAATGCTGTTAATGAATGAGTTGTTTATGTGGGGAGACTAAGGCTGAGGATAAATGTCACTGGAAGTTATAAACATAAAGGATAGATTCCATACCACCTCAGTCCTTTGGTAAATCTCTTTATTCTTGAGGACTCAGCTCAGAAGGTGACTCCTCCGGGTGGCCTCTTTTGATGGCCCTAGGCTGGATTAGATGCCCCTCTTTTGGGCTCACATCTCTCCTTGAACACGTCTTTGAGGTTTTAATCCTCTCTAATGTATGAGCAGACTGGGATGTAGCCTGTATCCAGATCCAGCTAAAAGGTTGAGAGAGAAGAGGGAGGCTGCGCTGCTGACCCAGGTGTACCCAGTTCCTTTCCCCCAGTTTACCAGATACCACTCCTCCTCCCTGGAGAAGGCAATGGCACCCCACTCCAGTACTCTTGCCTGGAAAATCCCATAGATGGAGGAGCCTGGTAGGCTGCAGTCCATGGGGTTGCTAAGAGTCAGACACAACTGAGCGACTTCACTTTCACTTTTCACTTTCATACACTGGAGAAGGAAATGGCAACCCACTCCAGTGTTCTTGCCTGGAGAATCCCAGGGACGGGGGAGCCTGGTAGGCTGCTGTCTATGGGGTCGCACAGAATTGGACACTACTGAAGCGACTTAGCAGCAGCACCAGCAGCAGCACTCCTCCTCCCCTGGAGAGATAAAAGTGTGGTCACAAAAGAGGCTCAACTAAGAAAAAAAAAAAAAAAAAAAAAGAGGCCCGAAGGTCATTCAGCTAAAGTCCTTCCTTGCGGAAGTATGAGCCTAAGGAACTGGAGGTTTCCCTGACATACCTTAACCCACACTCTTCCCAGGAAGACCATCTCCCCAGTAACTTAATAAAAGCCCCACGAGTTCTCTTCATTCAACTAATTTCTGGAGAATCTATTATGGGTCAGATACTGTTCTATACCCTGTAGATCCAAGAGTGAGCAAATAGACAAACTCTTTGCTTTTGTGGATTTTACATTATATACATATATATACGTATATAATAAGATTCTAATAAATATACAATAAGTCAAGTACTATAAAGAATAATAAGCAGAGCAGGAGACAAAGAGTGATGGGGAAGGGAGGTGGTTTTATTTTAGATAGGATAGTCAGGAAGGCCTCTCTGTCGGGATGACATCTGAGCAGAAACCTAAGTAAAATGAGGAAACGAGTCGATGTTCCAGGCAGAGAGAATAGAAAGTGCAAAGACCCTGAGGCAAGAATGTGGGAGGACACTCAAACTGCTTTTTTGAGCCTCCACACCACTGACTTCCCCCCACCACCTGAGGGCTTCTCTACCTTCCTCTTACCTCTTCAAGCTTACTCCCCCATCTCACTGCCTCTCCCCACACACCCCAATGGTCTCTCCCCCTTCCTAATTCACTCCCACAGCCCAGTGTCCTTCTCTTCCTTCTCCTCAAGGAGCCTGAGGCATGCCCTGTGGCCTTCACTTCCAGACCTACACCGGGTCCTTGGCCAGTACCTTAGGGATACAACAGCCCTGAGTCCGGTGAGTGCACCTCCCCCCGCCACCACCCACCACCAGCCCTGCTTAGAGCTCCTTGCCCCATCACACAACTTCTCCAAGGCCCTTGCCCCACAAGTATACCATACCTGGGCCCTACCTCCAGCCCAACTCTCCTTCCTGCACAGTCCAGGTCCTGCTCCCACAGGACCCGATCTAATCCAGATCCCCTTGCCCCCATCTCTCCCAGCCCAAGGCTGCAGTCTCAGATGTCTATGAGGAAGTGGAACCCAGCCTCCTTGAAATTCTACCTAGATCCTCAGAGAAGGCTCCCTTGCCCCTGTGTTCCTCCCAGGCCCAGCTGGACTACCGAGGATTGCAGCCTTCTTGCCTGGGGACCATGCCCCTGTCTGTGTGCCCACCAATGGCTGAGCTAGGGTCCTACTGCGCCACTCACATCGCCAACCATTCCTACTTACCACTCAGCTGCTGGCAGGTCCCTCGCTCCCAGTACCCTGGACAGATCCAAACTCTCTAGTCCTCCCTCCTGAACTTCCTAACCCATCTCGTCCCAACCACCACCATCTCAGCTCTCACGTCCTTCCCTGTTGTTTACCCTTCTGGCTGGACTTAAACACCGATCTTTCACCCCTGCTGCTGGCATCAACCTGGACTCTTTCTCCTCAGGCAAGGCCTACTTGACTAAGCCCCTCTAACTTTCACCTCCTTTCTCTCTGCTCTTTAATGCCAAAATCCTTGAAAAGGAGTCTCCACTTCCCAACTCCATTTGCTCCTCAGACTGCTTCAATTTATTCCCCTGCTGCCCCTCTGCTAATGAAACTACTCAGGCAAAGCTCACCTCAAGCTTTCTCATCACAAGATCCAATCAGATCTTGTTAATCCTCAACCTGTCTAATCTCTCTGTTGGCATTTGTCATGGTGACTACTCCTTTCTCCTTTAAATTCTCTCCTCCATGGCTTGCATGCATCACCATCTCTCCTGGCCCTGCTTGGGCTTCTCTGAGTATACTGATAGTTGACAGCATAAACTTGGTGGCGTCAGAGCTAGGTTCAATTCCTATCTTTTCCACTTGCTAGCTGTGTGACCTTGAATAAATAACTCAAAGTCTTTGAGCCTTAATTTTCTCATCTATAAAACAGGGATACTACAGAATGCTATAGAGTCCTAAAGAGTATTTAGTGAGATAGTCTAAATAAAGCACAGTGAAAGAGGGTTCCAAATTAATGTCAGCAGCAGTGCCAACATAGTGCCGACTAAGACATAGTGTTTGAGATATCTAGGCTAGACTATAGTAATTATTCCTTCCTAATCTCTTATCTTGGCATATATCTTCCACTCCTTAATTATTGCAGTCACTTAAGAGTCAATTCTTAACAGTCTCTAACCCATCTGCTCTCACAGCCTTTCTTACATGCTGACCATTCTAAAGCTCTTATCTCCAGCCCAGACTTTTACTATAGCACCTGTAATGCTTTATGCAAATAACTGTTTACATGTCTGTCTTCTGTTACTAGATTGTGAGCTCCTTGGGGGCAAGGGCTGTGATTCATTTGCCTTCCCCCTCCTCCACCCCCTAGCGCCTAGAGTTGTGCTTGATTCACAATAGCAGGCCTCCAATAAATGTTTTCTAAATGAGGGAAATCTTTCTGGACAATGCCACCTCATCCCATCCAACCTCTCTCATCCTCTATGCCATTCATATGCAGTGGTAAATATGCTTAGGCCATTCTGATTATGGATTCCCTGACCCATTCAAATTCTCAAACAAATGGTATTTTTTGCTGACTCTAAACATACCCACTGTATCAGTCAGAGTCTTGGCAGAAATAGATGACACACACATGCTCAACCTGGGTATCTGGATGAGAGTTTAATATAGGGCATATTTACAAAGATGGGGCAGGATTCAGGAAAAACATCAAGGAGTAGTGCAGTGTCCTGGGGCCAACAACAATTGGGAGGTGAGGCCCACCCCTCCCTACCCTGGGTATCAAGGGGTCACAGGAGAGAGTGGTTACAAAGGCTGCCTGGCAGGAGCTGTAGCAGAGAGCTGCAGCCAGCCTGTGGGGATGTGACAGTAATGGAGCCAGGGGAAGACACAGCTCCTGCCTGTTCTCCCCCTCCCTCCAACACCACCCCTTGACCCCCTCTGTATTAGTTTGCAAGCACTGCCCTAACAAAGTACCACAAACAACAGACATTTATTGTCTCATAGTTTTGCAGGCTAGAAACTCAAGGTTTTAGCAGGGTTGGTTGCCTCTGAGAGCTGTAAGGAAGAATCTGTTCCATTCCTTTCCCCTAGCTTCTGGGGCTTTCCTGGTGTTCCTAGACTTGTTTCTAGGCCTCTCCTCCATCTCTGCCTTCATCTTCATATGGCGTTCTCCCTTTACTTGTATGTCCAAACTTCTCCGTTTTATAAGGACGAAAGTCATATTGGATTAGGACCCACCCAAATGATCTCATCTTAACTAATTATATTCTGGGGTGACTCTATTTCTAAATAAGGTCACACTCTGAAGTACTGGGACTTCAGTATCCAACATATAAATCTGGAGGTGAGGGACACAATTTAACCCGTAACATCCTCCCAGTGGTGAAATACAAACAGAAACCAGAGCCCAAGGGAGTCCACTGACGCAGGCCATGTGAGTCAGCCTCACAGGGCACAGAGCAGAGCAGAGAAGGCTGAAATTGGCCCTGGATGGGAGAGACGGGTGGCACCTAGTATACTCACTTTCCGTACTTCTCCAAGCCACGTTCAAGGCTCAACTCGACTCCTAGGGACTCAAAACTAGGACTGAGAACCAAACCGCTGAAACTCTCACCTCTACACCAATTCAGCCATCATGTCCTTGACCCCTTTTACTTACCAAATTCTGTCTCCTCTTCCCATCTTCACTGAGCTATTATTACAGCCTCTACCAACTACCTCTGCCTCCAGTCTCTCTCCCTAAATCCAACCTGTATATTGCCTCCAGATTGATCTTCCCATTCATCTCACTCCTTGCTCACTCCTTACCTCTAAATCTTTAGTTTGGCTCTTCAGAACTGATCTCATTCTCTTGTACTACTTTGCTATGTGAGAATTAAAAGTATTAATACAACGCCAAGCACATAGTAAATACTCAGTATTTACAGAGTTATCTTTATTATTATCCCAGCTGAACTGTTCTACCCCCTGAATATTACCTGTATTTTATTCCCTCCATATCCTCTCCTTCAGGTCCTTCAGGTGAGAGTTCCCTTATCTAAGCAGCTCATCGGGTATCCAGATACCTTGCTCTACCAACAGGCCATTGCCTGTCCTCTTCTATCTCCTCTGGCTCTTTTGCCTTCACCTTCAAAGATTCATAGGCAGGACTTCCCTGGAAGTCCAGTGGATAAGAACCCACCTGCCAATGCAATTGACACTGATTCGATTCCTGGTCCAGGAAGATCCCACATGCCTCGAGGCAACTAAGCCTGTGCACCACAACTGCTGAGTCCAAGCACCCTAGAGCCCCTGCTCTTTAGCAAGACTGCTCTTCAGCAAAAGAAGCCACCACAATGAGAAGCTCAGGCAACCCAACGAAGTGTAGCCTTTTCCGCAACTAGAGAAAGCCCTCAGGCAACAACAAAGACCCAGCATAGCCAAAAATAAAAATTTTAAATAAAAGATGCATCGGATCTTAGTGCTGACATTCCCTCCAGCTCCCACGAACTGCCCTCTTTCTCCTCTCAAATTTCTTATACAAGTAGCCCATGCTTGCTGCCTCCATATTCTCCCCACCCTCCTTTCTGCAACCCCTTCCAAAGGAAACCCGAGCACCCCCTCCCCTGATCCCTTTCTCTCCAAGGTCACCCATGATTTATTTCTCAATAGCCACTCTGACCTTTTCTGTCATCACCCGACTATTTTGCATATTAGAATTCCTCCCACTTCAAGGTCCATGTCAGTACAATCTCCACTGGCTTCTGCCATTCCTTTTATTTTTTATTTTTAAAATTAAAGGTCTTTTTTTAATGGTCTTAAAAAAATAATTTTGTTTATTTAATTTTGGGGCTGTGGTGGGTCTTTGTTGCTGTGGGGGCTTTTCTGTAGTTGCACAGAGAGGCTGCTCGTTGTGGTACAGGCTCTAGGACACTCAGGCTTCAGTACTGTGGCATGCGGGCTCAGTACTTGCAGCTCCTGGCTTCTGGGCTCAGTAGTTGTGGTGCACAGGCTTAGTTGTTCCATGGCATGTGAGGTCTTCCTGCATCAGGGATCAAACCAGTGTCTCCTGCACTAGCAGGCTGATTCTTTACCACTGAGCCACCAAAGAAGCCCTGTCATTCCTTTACTTTTCAAGGTTCAAATCCCCTGAAGTTGTACTCTTATTTACCCTGTTGTTCTTTTCCTCTACGGTGACCCTTACTCCAGAAACTGCAAATTGCTGGCCATGCCTTGTCCTCAGAAATGTTTTGTTTGGCCCTCCCCTGAATAGAGACTCTCACTGACTCCACAATGCCGAGCAGATAAAAGTCCAAACTCCTTAGCTTAACATTTATGGCCCGGACCAGCTTGACTCCTTTTATGTCCTCTAGGGTTCAGGGACTCCCCATTTCCAACCCTAGGACACATAAATCCTTGTTTACCAAGGTAATTGGAAAGAGATAACATGAATCCTTCAAAATTAAAGATAATAACAATATTATTTGAGTGAAAACTCCAAAATTTTCCGTCATCATCAGGATTGATTTTAGGCTAATGATCTTTTTTCCCCCTAGCCTCTCTCTGGGACAGTGTAGAATATGGTTAGATTCTGAGGTTAGTTAGTTTGGCTCCACTAATTATTATTGGCTGTGTGCCTTTGGGCAAGTTTCTAACCTTTCCCTGACCTGGTTTCTTTCTTTCTTTCTTTTTTTTTTTTTTTTTGTAAAAAGGGAATAAAGTTTCTGCCTTATGGGATTTATTGCCTGCAGTAATGTCCGTAAACTCTTTATACATCATAGTTAGCAGGTGGTCAGTAAATGGTGCCCATTATCATTTTTATGATTGTTGCTGCTGCTAAGTTGCTTCAGTCGTGTCCGACTCTGTGCGACCCCATGGACGGCAGCCCACCAGGCTCCCCTGTCCCTGAGATTCTCCAGGCAAGAACACTGGAGTGGGTTGCTATTTCCTTCTCCAGTGTATGAAAGTGAAAAGTGAAAGTGAAGTCACTCAGTCGTGTCTGACTCTTAGCGACCCCATGGACTGCAGCCTACCAGGCTCCTCCATCCATGGGATTTTCCAGGCAAGAGTACTGGAGTGGGTCGCCAGTGCCTTCTCCGTTATGATTGCTGCTTCACCTCTAAGCATATCATACAATTCACTGAAGTCACTGTTAGAGCACTCTGTTGAACAGGAGTCAGATCTGGACTCCCACCAGCATGTGACCTCATACAAATCCCTTTCTGGGCTGTGGTTTCTTCATCTGTAAAATATGGGTGTGTTGCTGGGATGGGGAGATGCACCATGCGCAGATTAGATTCGTGGATCTCTAAAAATCCTGACATCTCTTGCGCTCCGTGGGGGTCAGCCCCAGTTTCCCTCACAGGGCTATCCAATCTTATCTCCCGGATAGGCAGATCTGAATCCTTCTCTTTTTTCTTGACCATAAGGAATTCACCCCTCTTTCAGCCTCATTTTCCTTGTTTCTAAAACAACAGCAAACAAAAGTTTTTGAAAACAAACACAGGCACTTCTTCCTTCCTAGCCGTGTTCCCGCAAGCACTAAGCTAACAATGGACGCTCCGGCCTCTCTCGTCTAAGTTTCTCAATCAACTCCTGCAGCACCCGACTCCCAACCCGCCTGCCTGCCTTCGGACCGGCTGGTCTGCCACTGCCTTTACACTGCCTTCTCTAAACAGGCTTAAGTGCTTTAGGGCATTCCACCGAGTTCCGCACTTCGTATCATAAAAGCGATCCTCAAGCATGAAGCGTGAAGGACGGGTGCGGGGGAGATTGAGGAATGAATGAAACCAATAGGGGAAGGCCGCCAGCGCAGGCCCCGCCCCCAGGCGCGCCCCCACCCCGCCCCGTTTCCCGACACCTGGTGGCGTAGAAGCTGCCTTTGCCTTTCTCCCACCCTTCAAATCCCGCTCTCTGCTGGACTCCCGTGAGATCGGGAGCTTCCCCCGGAAGACCCGCCCCTGTGCCGCGGAGGCCAATGGGCTAGGGCGACGGTTGGGACGGTTGGATTTCGAAGGAGCCAATGAGTGCTTGGAGCGGAGAGTTTAAGTCGCCCAAGGCCTCACTGCTGAAGCCGGTCTGGGATTAGAACCTGCTCTAAACTGACGGTGAGAGACGTCTGGCTTGAGCGAACCTGTCTGGGGCCGCGGCCGAGGGTGCTGCGCCGGGAAGGGCTGCGGCCAGGGTGGGCCCGACTGTGGTCGGCCGCCCCAAGGCACGGTCGCCTCTCTTACTCTGGGGCTCAGCGGGCAGCCACTGCAAGGAACCCTCTCCCTCCAGACGTTCCCATGGCCCAGTTCGTGTTCGAGAGTGACTTGCACTCGCTGCTGCAGCTGGATACACCCATCCCCAATGCACCCCCTGCGCGCTGGCAGCGCAAAGCGAAGGAAGCCGCGGGGCCGGCCCCCTCGCCTATGCGGGCAGCCAACCGATCCCACAGCGCCGGCAGGACCCCAGGCCGCACTCCCGGTCAGTAGGGTGCGGCGGGTCGCGGGAGGGGAGGGCAAGGGCTTGAAGCAGCCTTCACGCCTCCTCCCCTTGAGCCGGGTCTGACAGTCTGGCTTCCCTCTCCCTGTCCCAGGCAAATCCAGTCCAAGCTTCAGACCACTCCCAGCAAACCTGGCGGTGACCGCTATATCCCCCATCGCAATGCTTCCCAGATGGAGGTGGCTAGCTTCCTTCTGAGCAAGGAGAACCAGCCCGACAACAGTGAGACGCCCACCAAGAAGGTATGTGTCTCAGGGGACTTCTGGCAGGAAACTGGTCTGTGAAATCTAGATAATAACGTCACCTCATCCCCACCCTTATGTGCCAGGAACATCAGAAAGCATGGGCTTTGAATCTGAACGGTTTTGACATGGAGGAAGCCAAGATCCTTCGGCTCAGTGGAAAACCACAAAATGCCCCAGAGGGTAAGATGTCATTCTATCCCCAGGGCTCAGGGTGAATGAGATGGCTGTCTGCCTTTTCCACCTGAGATTGAGGGGAAGGAAGTGCTTATCTGGCCTTCCTGGCTAAAGGCATGCGGAAGTGTCAATCCTCCCAGTGTCTAGAGCCACTCTGTTGCCACAGGTTACCAGAACAGACTAAAAGTACTCTATAGCCAGAAGGCCACGCCGGGTTCCAGCAGGAAGACCTGCCGTTACATTCCTTCCCTGCCAGACCGCATCCTGGATGCCCCTGAAATCCGGAATGACTACTGTAAGTGCAGTCTTCTTGTCCAGTGGATGGAGAGAGAGGGAGAGAGGGACAAGGCAAATAAGACGGCTCATGCTCTTCCCTTCCCCCTCTGGCAGACCTGAATCTTGTGGATTGGAGCTCTGGGAACATACTGGCTGTGGCTTTGGACAACAGTGTATACTTGTGGAGTGCTAGCACTGGTGACATTTTGCAGCTGCTGCAAATGGAGCAGCCTGGGGACTATATATCTTCTGTGGCCTGGATCAAAGAGGGCAACTACCTGGCTGTGGGCACCAGCAGTGCCGAGGTGCAGGTGAGACTTGTCCCGGTGCTGCAGCTCTGTTGTCCCCAGACCCAGGGTGCTTGCCCAGCAGGACGATGTTAATGCCAAGTCCCGATCCTCATGGTCTTCTCTCTCTGTAGCTATGGGATGGCAGCAGCAGAAACGGCTTCGAAACATGACCAGTCATTCTGCCCGAGTGGGCTCTCTCTGTTGGAATAGCTATATCCTGTCCAGGTCAGTGGCTTTGGTAATCTGTTACAAAATCAGATTTTGGCTCCCCCCTCCCTGGACTGTACACCTCTGAACAGAAGCAGCTCTGGCCTGCCGCCTGTTTGGCACTGCTGCAGGACCTGGCTCCCTTCTCTCCTGCAGTGGCTCACGCTCCGGCCACATCCACCACCATGACGTTCGGGTAGCAGAACACCATGTGGCCACGCTGAGTGGCCACAGCCAGGAAGTGTGTGGGTTGCGCTGGGCCCCGGATGGACGGCATTTAGCCAGCGGCGGCAACGACAACCTGGTCAACGTGTGGCCTAGTGCTCCTGGAGAGGGCGGCTGGGTTCCTCTGCAGACCTTCACCCAGCATCAAGGGGCTGTCAAGGTGAGAGTGGGGCTGGGCCGGGCCTCTGCATTCTCACCCAGAAGAAAGTGGGGACTGTTAAGAGGACATGGGATGGTGGAATTGGACTGAGTTAATCTGTGTGCCCGATAACTCCTTGTCTTGCTCTAGTACCTGCTGACTTCACCTTTATCCCACCTAGGCTGTAGCTTGGTGTCCCTGGCAGTCCAACGTCCTGGCAACTGGCGGGGGCACAAGTGATCGACACATTCGTATCTGGAACGTCTGCTCTGGGGCCTGTCTGAGTGCCGTGGATGCCCATTCCCAGGTAGTCTTCCTTATTCCAGCCTCACTCCCAGATGTGTTCTTATTCTGCACAGCTTTCCTGGGCAACCTCCTCCCCTCCAATGGCTTCACCGATGCAATACTGGCATGATCTCCAAGCTCAGCAGATGTCACCCTTGAATTCCAGACACACATTTTCAACAGTCCACAGCCAGCTGTCTCTAACCCCACATTCTATAAGGTGGCACCACACTAGTATGTCTCAAATTAAACTCATCGCTCCCCCTTGCCTCCCTGAAATGTGTGTTCCTCCTCAGCTATTTGAAAAGATACTAAGAAATCAGAACAAGTAAGACTCTTTCATCTTCCTCACCTAGTCACCAAGATATATCAGTTTTCCCTGAGTATCATTCACATGTGTCCTCTCCCCTCGGCCTCATCCTTCTTCCTGTGGACTCACAGCACTGGCCTTTTATCGCTTCCAGCCTGTCCTCTGTATTGGTCTGGGTAGTCTGTTTCTGTGCTCCTCAAGCCCTGCAAGGGCTCCCAATTACCTACAGTGTATAATCCAAATGTTTTAGAATGATATTTGAGGCCCTAGCGCAAAGGTGGGTCTCCCTGCAAACCCTGCAGCTTCCTCTCCTGACACCCCCTCTGCCCAGTACATGCAGACTTTGCTTTATTCGAGCCTCTGGCTCTGGAGCCAGAGTTCAATTTAATTTGTATGTGAGCTTAGACAACTTACTGAACCTCTTTCCAACTGATTCCTTATCTGTAAAATGGTTAACAATTCTCTCACAAGAGTTTTGTAAGGACTAGTCATTCAAGTCTGAGTCTGTAGCCTCTGGCAGAGTGCTTAGCACCACGGTGGACTCGGTTCTGATATGAGTCGTGCTGGCTCTGTGTGTCATGCCCATGCCATCTCCTCTCCACAGGTGTGCTCCATCCTCTGGTCTCCCCACTACAAGGAGCTCATCTCAGGCCACGGCTTTGCCCAGAACCAGCTGGTTATTTGGAAGTACCCAACCATGGCCAAGGTGGCTGAGCTGAAAGGTGAGTGCTAAGTGACAGACACAAAAGGGCACATATTGTATAACTATTTGTATGAAATGTCCAGTAGAAGTAAATGCAGAGACAGGAAACGGATTAATGGTTGCCAGAGGCTGGGGGAGAGAGTACTGAGGAGTGACTGTTTTTATGGAATGATGAATTATCATTGGGATGGTTGCACAACTTGTGAATATACTAGAAACCAATGAATTGTATGCTTTAAAAGGATGAATTTTATAGTATGTGAATTACTAATTATCTCAGTTAAGTGAAAGTGAGTGAAGTCGCTCAGTCATGTCCACTCTTTGCGACCCCATGGCCGTGGCCTACCAGGTTGCTCCAACCATGAGATTCTCCAGGCAAGAATACTGGAGTGGGTTGCCATTTCCTTCTCCAGGAGATCTTCCCAACCCAGGGATTGAACCCTGGTCTCCCACATTGTAGGCAGACGCTTCAACCTCTGAGCCACTAGGGAAGTCATTGGAGGGCTATAGGTACCCACCATCCTATGTATTGCTCTCACTTTTTTCCTCCTCGCATCCCAGGTCACACAGCCCGGGTGCTCAGTCTGACTATGAGCCCAGATGGGGCTACAGTGGCATCTGCAGCAGCAGATGAGACCCTGCGACTGTGGCGCTGCTTTGAGCTGGACCCTGCCCGGCGGCGGGAAAGGGAGAAGGCCAGTACGGCCAAAAGCAGCCTCATCCACCAAGGCATCCGCTGAGGACCAACTCCTCACAGTGTTTTGTGGGGTTTTTTGTTCTGTTTTTTACTTTTCTAATAAAGTCACGTCTCCCTCTCTTCTGGCACCTCTGTCCCAGCCAGCAGCCTTCCCAGAGGCTCCTCTCTACTGTGATCAGAGAGCTAGAAACATCCATCCTGTGGGCACCTTGACCATCCCTCCTGTTTGCAGACAGGCTGGCAGGCTTTGTACCCACCTCTTCCATTGACACATGTACACAGACAGCCACCGTGCTTTCCTCTGTCACTTTTAATAAAGACATAAAGGAGTGAGCAGCCTCCACAGGCTGTATTCCCAGGCCCCCCACCCACCCTGACCTTTGGCCAAGAAGCTCCTACTTCAGTGTGGGGTGGAGAAGGGGGGAGCCTGGGTCCACAGTGACAGATTATTGCTGACCTCTTACAGTGTGAGGAAAAAGGCCACAAGACCCTGGTGGGGGCCAGCCCTGAGTGCTCCTCTCCCAAGTGTAAGGCAGGGAGGGGGAAGTAAGTGTCCAGCCCTTTCAGCCCCCGGGTCTGGAGTGGCAGAGGGCAATGAGGCCACATCCTTGGGGCTGGCTGGGAGAAGTCATGGAGGAACGAGGCGGTGGTCTCTGTGTACCAGCTGTGGGGTGCAGAGAGCTGTCTGCTGCTCAGTCCTGACCAGATAAACCCTGGCCACAGGTGTAGCTGGGGAGGACAATGACAGCTGCTGCCCAAGGTGCAGTCCTGAGGCACTTAGGTGGGCACCTAGCTAGGCCACGTTTCTCAGTTGGCCTTGACTTTGGTGGTACCTGGAACTCCGTTTTGCTGAAGTACACGGGGCAGCCGCTTGCCTTTAGTGTAAGACTGATACCAGAAATTAGAGAAGAGCACGAAGAAGATGGTGCCGTACATCCAGATGAGGTGGATGATGACTGGGTACTGGTAGTTACAACTGGGCAGGAAGTAGTACTGAGAGATGTGCAGCGAGACCAGGACAAACTGGATCTGGGACCAAAAGGCATGGGTCAGAGGGCGCAGGGAGAGAGGACTGGAGGGCAAGGGGACAGAACAGTGAGTGGGGAGGGCTGGAGTCAAAGGTGAGGTAGGCTGGATAAAGGTAGGGTCCAAACCAGAATGTCGGGGGGATGACTGCGGGTCAGGCTCGGGCCCTCACCAGCTGGATGGCTGTCATGTGCTTTTTCCACCAAAGGTAGGGCTGAGCCACAGGCCCAAGGGCAGACAATCCATAGTACAGGTACATGATGACGTGCACTGAAGAGTTTATCATGGCGTGGAAAGAGCCCATTCCTCCTGTGAGTGGACAGCAGGGTCAGGAGAGTCAAGCCTCTGGTCCCCAGTACCTGTCCCTCCCCAGTGGCCTTCGCCACTCACCTGGGGCTATTTTCACCCCCCACCACCAGCTCCAGGGAAGCACTGTGTGGTGGAAGACATGGAGGAAGGTCACCTGTCCGTCTTTCTTCCGGAGGACAAAGATCACCTGAGAGGAGTGTGGGGAAGGGGTTTCAAAGCCAAGGCCTCTCACGCCTTTCTCCCCACACGCTCTCAAATCTCACGCAATTACTCACAGTGTCTATCAGCTCAATGAACTTGGAGAAGAGGAAGAGCCAGGCCACTCGAACATCTGTAAGAAGTCAGGACACCCTTAGGACTGCCAAGAGCCTCTCTAAACGGGCCTATAAGACAGGACACATCCAAAGTGCTCTTACCCCTGGTTGTTTGGGGCCTGGCCTCCACCACCACTTACCCTCAGTGCCTCCGGGTTGTTGGAAAAGTCCACTGGGTCGCAGTGCCAGGTGTAGGAACTTAGCCAGCCAGACATCAGGAACTATGAAGAAGTGTGGATTAGAGAGCCAGACATCATCCCTCCCTCCCCCAAATCTCTTTTGTTCTCTAGACCAGCGGTCCCCACTCATGGCCTGGAGGTTGGGCACCCCTGCTCTAGATGGAGAAACAGAGCTGAGCCTCTCTGGAAAGAAGATGCCTCCTCTAGCCCGAGGGCCCGCCCATTATCCTGGAGGAATAAAGCTGAGGCATCCCAGGGGCCTACCTCATAGACAATGTAGAGAGAAAGTGCCACCAGTGAGAAGTTGTAGACAATCATGAAGCCACGGAGCTGGAAGGGCTTCCGGTTGGCCATGATGCGAGGCCCCAGTGAGAGAACGAAGTATACATAGGTCAGGAGGATGGAGGTCATTAGCAGGGGGGACCCCATCAGAGGGTAGCCCTGGAGCCGGGGATCTATGAACAAGGGTAAAAAACAAAGTAAGGAAGGGTTACAGAGTCCAAATGGTCCCCAACAGGTTTGCAGACATAAGGTCAGGTCATAAAGGGTCAAGGGGTCCGTAAGGAAGAAGGGCTAATAGACAGCATCTCACCTGCATGCTTCATTATCTCCTGGTACAGGTTCACAACAGCCTCCATCCTGGCTAAGGGCTCTGGCGAGGTCAGGAGGAGAGGTATCAGAGAGGGCTGACTGTTCCTCCAACCGCCCACCCCCACAATTTCACCCTTGACCCACAGACAGGACAGAGACCAGACAGGACAGTTCCAGACACATTGCCACAGAAA
>SJXQ01008647.1:275749-314672 GCA_006408695.1 Aepyceros melampus
ACAATATCTGCGAATTGTCTGCAGAGATAAAGCCACACACAGTGGACTGTTGTAGCTTTAAGTCCGGTCGCATTCAGATACTTTCCCGTCCCCCTGCTTTCATTTCCTTTATGGAATTTCTGCCCAGCCCCACTTATGCTTTAGTCATGGTGTTCTCTCCATTTCCCTCAGTGCTCCTAATGGCACAGAATCCAAGTAACAAGAGAGTTCTTCCACGAGATGAGCTATATGTAGTCGAGAGGAGAAATGCACAGAGCTGAGACAACACCGAGCCCCTGACCTGCCCGGAGCCAGTCACCCTTCAACTCCCCATCTGTATAACCCAAATCCATTGGGTCTTTTTTTTCAGTTAAGCTAGTTTAATTGTAATATGTTGTAATCAAAATAGTCTAATATGCTATGTGATAAAGACAAGATTTCTCAGGAGAGCGTACGGGATTGTCAGGGGAAGGAGAACAGTATTGGCATTTCAGTGCTGACTATATGCCTGGCAGGCCTTATATGCCCTTCTAAGAAGCTTGGACTTTATTCTATAGTAAAGTAAGAGCTACTTAAGTTGAATTTTAAATATGCTAAGTGGAAGGTACCTTTCGCTGAGCATATTATGGGATTATAGCACCAATTTAGGAGGTGGAAATCAAGGGTCTTGGAACTAAAGTAATCTGCTTAAGGTCACATAACAGATAAGTGTCCAGTTCAGTTCAGTTCAGTCACTCAGTCATGTCCAACTCTTTGTGACCCCATGGACCACAGCACGCCAGGCCTCCCTGTCTATCACCAACTCCCGGAGTCCACCCAAACTCATGTCCATTGAGTTGGTGATGCCATCCAACCATCTCATCCTGTCATCGCTTACTCCTCCTGCCTTCCCCAGCATCAGAGTCTTTTCAAATGAGTCAGCTCTTCACATCAGGTGGCCAAAGTATTGGAGTTTCAGCTTCAACATCAGTTCTTCCAATGAACACCCAGGACTGATCTCCTTTAGGATGGACTAGTTGGATCTCCTTGCAGTCCAAGGGACTTCGAGTCTTCTCCAATACCACAGGTCAAAAGCATCACTTCTTCAGCACTCAGCTTTCTTTACAGTCCAACTCTCATGTCCATACATGACTACTGGAGAAAAGATAGCCTTGACTAGACAGACCTTTGTTGACAAAGTAATGTCTCTGCTTTTTAATATGCTGTCTACGTTGGTCATAACTTTCCTTCCAAGGAGTGTCTTTTCATTTCATGGCTGCAGTCACCATCTCCAGGTCAGGTATAATTTAAGAATGGTCAACTGTAAAAGGGAAGAAGTGATAAAAACTTCACAGGACTAGGTGCTATTGGGAGGGCGAATTGTTCACTAGGTGAACAGGAGGTTGCAGCAAGAAAAAGAGAGGGCAGACACAAGGAGAGGGCAAAGCATGTTTAAGGCATGGAGATGTGAGACAGCACCTAGTCCACAGGTACTGGCTACAGTTGAGAGTATAGTGACAAGAACTGTGGAGTTGCCATGGCAAAACAAGGCCTGAAGGACTGGTGGTGACTGTGAAGGGAAGAGAGCAAGCATGGAGCTCTGGTGTGTGATAACCAGTGGGTTACACAGGCACCAGTGAAGACCTAAGCCAGGACCGAGTGAGCAGGGACAGAGGAGAACACATCCCAGCTGCACAGGGAGACCTCTGAGTGGCGAAGGCCCCCCTTTAGATGAGATGTGGGCAGACTGGAACTGGGTTTTCAAATGGTGTGGACAGGGAACAGACAGCGCTTAGAAGGAAGCCAGTGAGGAAGCCTGTCATATGGTCTCAACTCAAAACCACAGTTTAGGAGACCAAACTGAGCTTTAATAGAAGTCTGTAGGTGACAACTAAGAAGGAGAAAGAAAGTTCACACAACTAGATCTGGAAATGACTCGTTGCATAAGGAAAGCCAGTGCAGAAATGTTCCAGTGTCTGCTCTGCACACAGTGAGGGATTAGATCTGCATGGAGTCTCTCCTAGTGTGAATGTAGCTGTGAGCACAGATGAGCTACAGAGGGAGGAAGAGTTACCTCCACACAGAGGACTGGTCAATGACTGACTGAAGCAACAATTGCTGACAGCAGACTTTCAGACACTACCCTGAGGACAGTTAACATTCACTGAGCTTCTACTATTGTCAGGCACACTATCCTAAGCGCTTTGTATGTATTAATATATTTAAACTTCACAGAAGCCTTGTGAAATAGCCACTAGTATTATCATCCCTAGAAATAAGGACTTTGAGGCAGAGAGAGGTAAAGTAACTCACTGAAGGCCACACAGCTAGTAGGTGGCACAGCTAAAATTGGAACCTAAAGGAAATCAGTCCTGAATATTCATTCAGGAAGGACTGATGCTGAAGCTGAAACTCCAACATTTTGGCCAGCTGATGTGAAGAGCTGATTCATTGGAAAAGACCCTGATTCTGGGAAAGATTGAGAGTAAGAAGAGAAGGGGGCGGTAGAAGATGAGATGGTTAGATAGCATCACTAACTCAATGGATATGAATTTGAGCAAACTCCGGGAGATACTGAAAGACAAGGAAGCCTGGCGTGCTGCAGTCCATGGGGTTTCAAAGAGTCAGACACGACTGAGAAACTGAACAAGAACCTGACACTAGAAAATGCTCTTTTAACCAAAATGCTAGATTATACTCTCTCTCCAAGGTCAACCAAATAACAACAGTAATAGCAGCAGCTACCACTTACAGTGTTTACGGTGGGCCAGATGCCATGTATGCCAGGCATGCACATTTCTTGCAGAAGAAAATATAGCTGTCAGAAGAATTGGACTTAAACTTTGACAGTGCAGGGTGCTTGAACTTGGGGGGCAATAAAGAGCAGCAGGAGCTAGAATAAGTTTGTACAAGGTACAAACGTAGAGCATAAAAGAGCAGGTCATTGACCGCACCTAGTGGAACAGCACTGGGCTGTGGACAGACAGGTTTCTTGGAAAGCTTCAGAGTGTGACCTGTGAGCTGAATTTTGAAAGAAGATTGGATATTCATCACAGAACGATGGGACAAAATGTTCTGTGCAGAGGGAACAGTGGGAATAAAGGAATGAGGGCCAAAGAGAGTTACATTCAGGAAACATCAAGCAATTTGTACAATGTGGGAATAGAGTGGGTGGCAGGACAGTACAGAAATTAAGTCAGGAGAAGTCAGGGAGCTAGATCACAAAAAACTTGACTTGTTTTTCCAGGAAATTTAAGGTGTTTTCCAAACTTGTCCGCTGCAATAAATGTTAAAAAAAAGAAAAAGAGTAAATATCCCTGGAGAATTCAGCAGCTTAGTATGAAACCCTTCGGACTAGTAGGGATTCCCCAGTCTGCTTACTCTTTACTGCGTGCCTTTTAATTCTGCATTTTGTTTAAGTTACCTACCCTTGAGTGAAATGGGCAGCCTAGAATGAGCTCTACCCTATAACTTTCAGTATGCCTGGCATACGACCAACCTGCCCAGTATGTGGACCCCAGTTTGAGAATCATAGGAAGCAAACTATCAAAAGGACTTTAATCAAGGGAGCAATGTGATCAGATCTGCAGAAATCTATCTGGCAGCCACATGGAAGATGAGTTGGAGTGGGCAAGCCTGGAAGTAAGGCGTCCAAACATTACTTTTAAGGCGAGGCTCCAAGCCCAAACTGCAGGGCAGGATGGATGGATCCTGGGAGGCAGAATTGACAGGACTGGTATCTGACTGAGTTGGGGGGCGGTGCTGGGACACAGAGTGGGGAAGTGTTTAGGACAGTTTCAATAGACCTGGCTTAGGTCACACCTAGGATGCTAGAAAAGAAACAGGTTGGGAGAGAAAGATGATTGGATTGGCACATTCAGAACCTGAGGTACTTGTGGATCAGTGCAGTTCAGTTCAGTTCAGTTGCTCAGTCGTGTCTGACTCTTTGCAACCCCATGAATTGCGGCACGCCAGGCCTCCCTGTCCATCCCCAACTCCTGGAGTTCACTCAGACTCACGTCCATCGAGGTGGTGATGCCATCCAGTCATCTCATCCTCTGTGGATCATAGGGGCAGAAATACCCAATAGGCATCTGTATGTCAGCAAAGAGGTCTGGGCTATCTGATAAACTTGTTTGAGTTATGTACATAAAGGTGGTGGTCGCAGAGACAGCAGGTAGAATGAGAAAGGCAGGTTAACGACAGAGTCCTAGAGAATAACAACATTCAAGAAGCAGGTAGAGGGACAGAAGGCCAAAAGCTGCAGAGAAGGGATGGTCAGAGAAGCGGGAGTCAGTGAAGGGGAAAAGGTGGAAAAGCAATGGCCAGCACTGTTGAAACCACGGAGGTAAGTAAGAAACCGGAGGACTGAACACAGTCTGGATTTAGCTCTCAGGTCAGCAGTGATCTGAGACAGGCTAGTGCCTGAGGAAGAGTGGAAGTGGGGCTAAAGAGTGAGTATGGGGCATGAAGGAAGATGGTGATGGCCGAGAGTCAAATGAGTGGTGACGTGGGCTCAAAGATCAACATGGAAGGATACTAACCAGGGCCGTGAAAATGGGTGCAGCCAAGAGAAATGAGTACAAAAGAACAAGGACGGGAGAAGGCAATGGCACCCCACTCCAGTACTCTTGCCTGGAAAATCCCATGGACGGAGGAGCCTGGTAGGCTGCAGTCCATGGGGTCGCTAAGAGTCGGATACGACTGAGTGACTTCACTTTCACTTTTCACTTTTATGCATTGGAGAAGGAAACGGCAACCCACTCCAGTGTTCTTGCTTGGAGAATCCCAGGGACGGGGGAGCCTGGTGGGCTGCCGTCTATGGGGTCGCACAGAGTCGGACACGACTGAAGTGACTTAGCTTAGCTTAGCTAATTTGTCCTGAAGAGACAGTTTTCTCAGCTTGTGTGTCAAGGTTTCTTACAATACCCTAATTTTCTAGATACTTTAAGATGTCAAAATGTCTTGATATACAACTTTTAAATTACCTACCTCCCACTTACACAAAATTCAACAACTAAAATGTATCTATGTATTACCACATTTCTTCATGAAGCAAAACTCTGTCTCCCTGTCTTCACATCCCTCTTCTCCAACTGTCTTCACCCTTTTATTCACAGTAAGTGATTTCTGCCCTATGTATCTTGACTATTGATAATAAATTATAGCTTTATGGGGTAAAAAAAAAAAAAAAAAGAACAAGGACGGTCTACACATGGGCTGTGGGTCAGGGAAGATTAATTATCAAAATGACCATGAAGGAGGGAAATTCAGGTGAGCAGGGAAGGGAGTGCAATGGCAGAGGAAACAGAGGAAAGGGAGCAGCCCATGGTGCCTTGGATTCAATTCCATGGGGAAGGTTATCATCACATGGAAAAGTATAATTTGCTGCCTTTAACGGAGGGAGTCTCTGGTACATATATCTTGCCTAGAGGAGAGAAAGAGATGCCTAAGTGGGAAGGTGACTTCTGGCATTCAACGCATTTATCTCTGTTGTGAGTGAGTGAAGTCACTCAGTCGTGTCCAACTCTTTGTGACCCCATGGACGGTAGCCTACCAGGCTCCTCTGTCCATAGGATTTTCCAGGCAAGAGTACTGGAGTGGGTTGCCATTTCCTTCTCCAGGAGATCTTCCCAACCCAGAGATCGAACCCAGGTCTCCCACATTGTAGGCAGACGCTTTACCACCTGAGCCACCATCTCTGTTGTAACTTTTACTGAAGAACTTGTGAAAGTTAGGAAATAATTTTAGGGAAGTGGTCTAGAGGGAGGTCTGTATTCTAAACTGCAGGTGACAGGGAACTTTAGGAACAGTTTGGAGGGGTTCAAGGGATCGGCAGGCCAATCTACGAAAAACTTTGCCTATCATAACATAGTCACACGATGAGGAAAATGAAAAATGCCTGGGGACAGACAGGCTTCAGAATCATTGCCAGAGACTTGAAAGCTAGGAAGTATCACTGGGAGCACCCAGGTGAGAAAACTGAGGCCCAGGGAAGTCGGGGGCCTTGTCCATTGTGTACTTGGGGGAACTGCCATGTCCATATGGTAGGTGATATCTTGGGAGCATGTGAACTGATCAACAGGCGACAACAGAGAGCCAGAACCTGCCTCAATAGAAAGTAGGAGACAGAAGTTAAAGGGAAGAAGAGAGGAAATTTGTCCCGTAGGACAAATACATCTTCAAGCAATGACTGCAGTTTCAGTTAGGAAGCCCCACCTGCAGGTGGCAAACTCTCTCCAAATGTTAGCCCCTGTGTGTTCAAGGCTGTCAGGCCAGAGCCACATTGAGCCTCCATAGGTTGGTACAGTGAACTCTCCAGACTGAATCACCAAGGGACCACAGCCCCCAGCCCTACTCCTGGTCCAGTGCTAAACTTCAGTAGGCTAGCCCCCACCACTTGGAACAGATGGAAGAAAATGTACATCCCTTGGCGGTTTCTCTAGACAGTAATCAGGAGCTGATCCAGCGTGGGCCTTTGGAAGGATTCCGACCCCGTCCTGCCTGGTGCTGGGATCAGCTCACACGGCTCCTGTGTCCACAAGGCACAGAGAATACATTGTCCATAAGGAGGATTATTCTGTACAAGTTCAGACAAAGGGAGAGGTTGTTCCCAGCTGCCTGGGGGAGGTGAGAAGGGGGTGGGAAAGGGACTGGCCTCACACTAGGGCATTCCTGCAGAGATCAGCTTCTTCCCTTCAACAGCAGGACAGGAGGTGGGCACTATACCGGCTTCGGTTCAGTCCAAACACCAGGACTGATCATGGAGTTTGAAGGAGCACTTAGCTAAAACCTATCTACCTTGACTGTTTCCCAATAAAGTGCAAGGCCAAGTTAAATGACCTAACTAGGTAGGGCAGCAATAGACATCAGCAGAGGAAGAAAACGGGGTGACTCGGGCAACGAGCAAAAGAGAGGTTCAGCAATGACAGAGTCCCAGCCTCAGGGCAGAGCTGGAGAGGGGGCGGTCCTAGCAATGGGTGTCATACAAATATTGATGCAGTAAGCTTCCGCCTTCAACAGGATGACCTCTGTGCTGCAGTTAAGTTTAACAGCTGCTGCTTCTTTCGCCATCCCAGACACACACTTGGGAGACAATGGCCTAATCTCATTTTCCCTGGGTCCTCAAGAGTAAAAGCAAACACAGGCCCCAGGCAAAACAGAAACATTAGAAACTGACAACACTACCAGAGGGGGCAAGAGTGCCATCTTTTCATCTTAAATCTGAGCAAGGGAGCAGCAGGTCAAAGTGCTCTTCTCCAAACTCTGTAATATTCTCTGTTCCCTCCTTTGGGATGAGTGGGTTAGGGATGGGAGGTACTCTCCACCGAGACACTTGCTGAGCTGTATGAGCCCCAAAGTTGGTGATGCTGCTAGGTCTGTATACTCGAGGATCTGGGGTTGGGAGGTTTGAATGAGAGCATGTCCTCTCAGAGTGAATACAGACATAAGGACGGTTTGCTTAAGGGCACAAGATGGAGGTGGCGTCCGGAGCATGCTCCTCTTGGGACAGGAGGGCACTTCCACTCTGGGAGGACAAGGAATCCATTTCAAATAGTACTTCGGGAATGACGTTGCTATTAGTCTGAGACAACAAAGACACTTGGGGTTGGTTTCAATAGCTTTAAAAAGTGTTCAAGAAACTTTCAACAGGAAGGAATCTTTGGGTGGAATAAAGGAGAGGGGTCACCAAAATACTCCAGGGGTTTTGGAGACGCACACCTTGAATTCTATCCAATGTGACAGTGAGCTCGGATATTTCTAGTGCAAAGGGAAGAGAAGAGAAGGAACAAGTGAGTGGGCTGACAGACGGGTAAGGCAGCCCTGCTGTAGCGGGGAAAACGCCTGACACTGCCCCAGAGCTGACAGCAGGACTCTCTGTGCTCTGTGTACTATGATCGGTGAGGTGTGTGGATACATTTCTGGTCGTGATGGAACTGGAATGGATGTGACATCTATGACTACTTTCCCAGTCCTTTGCTGCCACAGCCTGGCAGAGTCCTGCCTGGCACTAAACAAATACCAAAGTGCTAATATGTGACAGAAGAGAACAGAAAAAAGGCAGCTGGGAGGAATCAGCAGGCCCTCTTATTACCTCAGGACTTTTAGATCAAACCTACAGATAAGAGAAAAAAAAACAAAAAACCTAAGAGAACTTTTTATTGGAGAACAAAAAGGATTGCCTTGGGGCTTTAAGACTTTGGGCTCCCATTGTAAGGTCCTGGGTTTGATCCCTGGTTGGGGAACTAGATCCAATATGCTGCAATTAAGAGTTCACCTGCCGCAACCAAAAATCCCACATGTTGCAACTAAGACCCAGCACAGCCAAATAAATAAGTAAAAATTTTTTAAATATTGCCTTGCAGCAACCTTGAAAGTCTCTGACATGTAGTTTCCAATCCCCACATAGCTCTCTCAATTTACCTGCTGTCAAATAACCCTGACACAGTGGTCATCAACTTAAATAACTTTATTCAGAGCAATCCTTTGGTCCACATCTGCTGACTCAACTCCTGCCCTTGCTTGCAAAGAAGAGCCAAGAAAGGCAGCTTAAGCTGGTGACCCAAGCCCATTCTCCTCTCCAGCTTTATAGAAGCAGGCAAAAGTGCTGGCGGCTGCCACCTCCCACCATCCACTTGACCCTTATTGGAACTACTGGCTCAATGGACTGGAGGAAAGCATGCTAACTGAACCCAGGAACCAGGCATATTTTGAGGATGACTCAGCCATGATGAGAGACGGTGTGAGGTGCAATTCTCCTTTCCTTCCAAAATATGAAAGAAAAAAAAAAGTCTGGAGAACAAGGGACATGTTCACATGCTCACAAAACCCTTTCTCATGTAGTCCTGCCTGGCAAAGCCACTTCCTGAGGAAGCCCCCACTTATTGGGACTTCAACATCTTCCCTCACGTGCCCAGGGTTGGGTAAAAGATAGGGGACTCTTGACTATTTCCCAGATGAGAGCTGAACTGGCTTCTGAGAGGATGGAGAGTAGAGCAGGCCCAAGCTTCTCCAGAGTTGTAAGTGGATGGTCTGTCTCGGCCCAGAGGCCTCGTCACCTGCAGCCTGGAGAGATGGCCAGGCTGGAATCTGGGAAGCAAGGCCTGTGGAAGCAGCAGGTCTCTAAGGACACAGAAGCTGTCACCATCTCTGGCAGCACAAAACAAACACAGGCTTTCAAACAAAGCTGAGCGGTCCACGATCTTGTGCCCATCAGCTCACCACAGACATGAAGCAGTCCAGATCAGGGCAAGTTCTGGATCGAGGACCAAGGAGGGGGCAGTGGGGAGAAGTGGCTGTAGAAACTCTCATTTATTGAATACTCATTATTTCATAGATTGTGCTAAGTGTTTTACATCGTTTTCCCACTTTAATCCTCACAACAACCCTATGAGGTAGGTATTATCATCATTTATAAACCAGAAAACAGGCTCAGAAAAAGTAGGTCACTTGCCCAAGGTCACACAACTAGTTGGCAGTGGAGATGGGATCTGTCTGTGGCCGAAAGCCTGTGTTCTTTTCACTGTACCCATCCAGGTCAGCTTTGGGCAAAAGGCAGTTTCACTGCCCAACTCTGAAAAGAACACCTGGGAGTGGAGGTTGCCACTCACACTCACCGCTGGTAGGGATGCATGGAAGCCGACTTGATGTTGGTTTTTATCCCACTTGGCATTTTCCCTAAAAAGAACATGAAGAAAGACACCTGAAGCATAGTCAGATGTTCGTCATAAATCAGAAGTGTTGCCTCCCAGGCTCCCTTCTGTCACCTCCTTCATCAGCTCAGAATCTGTGGTATCTGACCTTGGGTGACAAGGCTCAGAGGTACGGCTCCCTGCCCAGCCCTCTACCTGAAGATGGTCAGGAGGAGGAATAGTGGGAAGGGCTGGAACACATCCCTGCAGGCTCCTGCTCCTCCTCTAATGGAAACAGAGAGCTTGTCCCTTTGCCTAGACAGCTTGGAAGAAAATATTTCTTCTAGCTGCTTATATCTGAACTCCTCCAGACTGTTCTGATAATTACTAAGAGTGAGCAGAAGAGACAGGATACAGAGCAAGGAATACGCGTAGCACTGGAAAACCTGCCTGCTTGTCAATTCCCAACACATCTATCCAATGATCCTAATACCTAAGGTGAGACAGTGACAGCACGCCTACCCAAAGTTAAAGGGCACGGAAGGGTAGCTAAAGGCAATTTCAGTCAAAGTTCTTTCTCATTGTCTGGTGTCTGTTAACAGAGTCTCAAATGAGACTTTCACTCTCAAAGTTTTTTTCCGGGTCCCAGTCCAAGGGAGAAAAGGAGAACGTCTCCAGCCCTGGGGATGGGGTGAGGGGGAAGTGTGGCAGATAACCCAGTTTATTCTCACATCCCTGCTCAAGGTCTGTCACCAAGCCAATCCTCGTCACCTTACCTGGCTGGCCTGCTTGGGCCATCTGCACCCCACTGAGCATTGGCTGCTGCTGATTTGGAGCTCCTGCCATCTGCACCTGCTGCAATCCTGAGGCTCCTGCAAGGACTGTTCCAGTTCCCGGCTGGCCTGGCTGGCTAGGACCACTGCTGCCTGAAGGCCTCCAGTTAGACAGCCCCTTTCCAAAGGCAACAGCTGCCACTAAGGCGTTGGTATCTGCTGGGTTAAAGGTCTGCTTGTTCGGCCGGAGACCTGAAGGGCAAGGTAAGTGGAGACCTTGAGGTATACCTCTGGCCCTGGACTTCTTCTAGCATCAGGAAGACCAGTATGAGTGCCAGGGCTTGGAGTTCTGACTTCAGTAGCATCCAGACTTCCTGGCAACCCAGGAAGAGGAAGAGCCAGAGGACCCCCATGACTATCTCAGAATTCGCCCTTCTTCCTTTGCTCCTTTCTCCACCTGCCCCAGCGCTGGCTTAAAATAGAGAAGGCCAACAGAAGAGAAGCATAGCCCTGGCTAAACAGCACATCCCTGCACCCTCATTTCACTACTACCAACACCACCCTTCCTATTCCAGTGATCTTATCCCTCATTCCCCCACCACTTTGCCACCAATCCCTCCATACCTCCACTCTCTGATTCTCGTTCCTCTTTGCTGATTTTCTCTAGAAGGTTTGAGCACATTTTGTTCAAGCTCTGGATCTGTTTCTGTAACACATGTAAGTTTGTGCCGAAATTAGGGCAAGCAAGAAATGATTACAGGAAAGGTTCTTCCTTGAGCTATTCCAAGGGCAATGGAGGCATAACCAACTGCCATACCCTACAATAGAGGAGTGGGAATACTCAGCTTCTCATGGTAAAACTCAAGGGTGTAGGGCAATGGGCAGTGACTCAGCCCAACCTGCGCTGCATCAGCACCAATGCGAGCAGCATCCGTGGTCAGCTGCTTCTCCTGCTCTTCAACCTCAGGGTCAGGCTTGGTTCTCAGATGGTCAGGGACCACCTCGTGGCTGAAAACAGGTACCCGTCCTTCAGTCTGCCTCTGTAACACACAGATTTTATGATCCTGCTGTGCACTCCAAGAAGAGGCAATTCTGGCCTGATATACACATAGTTCCTTCCATAGACAAACAGTGCACTTTCAGGGAAAACACAACCTGAGACTAATAATATCTGGCTTCCTAAGACACCATTCCCCTCATTCCATCCTTCACCTCTATCTCCTCACACCCTGTCTCTACCAGATCTAAGGATAAACCCCTCTGCCACATTTTAATCAAAGATTGAAATAGGAAAGGTTAAAAAAAGCTAACTTTTTGCTCCAGACAGGTGTTGGAGGAAAGAGGGAAAAGGTCTTTATCTTGGTGCTGTAGGCCTCAAGTTATTAAGCACTCTTTGGGAGTGGTTCTCCCAACTCCAGAAGGACAAAAAGCAAGGCCTCCAAAATGTAGCCCCCACTTATTGCCACACACTACTGCATATTCAAAATTGCTAGAATAGAAACCAACCACTGTGCTGTCAGTCCTCATTTAAGAACTTTGTTTCCTAAGCTGCATCCCTCTCCTCCTCTTACCATGAGATCTTCATCTCGGTCTGGGGACAACACCAGAGGGATGATGACTTGGTTGCGGAACAGTGGTGTCTTTTCATGCTTCAAGACCTTGTTCAGAGTGTTCAGCTGTCCAGAAAGCAAGGCAAAGCTGTCCAGGACAGATGGCCTGGTGGTGGTAAGAAGATGTCAGCATGTTCCTGGTAAAGGAGCCTCAAAGGGGTCCCTCAGACTAGGAATAACCAGACTCACCCCCAAAACAACTCACAGCCCTATGCTGGCCTGGGCAGGAACTACACTGGCTCACAGGGATTATGGGGTTAAGAAAGAGGGATACACTTTGAGTTTCTGACAAGATGGAGAAAAAAGGTCATTATAGCAGTCCCCACTTATCCTAAGTTTCACTTTCTGAGGTTTCATCTACCCATGGTCAACCACAGTCCAAAAATATTAAATGATAAATCCAGGAAATAAACAATCCAAGTTTTTAAATTGGAAGGTGTTCTGAGGAGTGTGATGAAATCTTGCTTCATCTCACTCTGTCCCATCCGGGATGTTGATCATCCCTTTGTCCAGCATATCCATACTGTATATGCTACCCACACAAGTAGTATAGAAAAACAAAAACAAAAACCCACAGTATATACAGAATAGGATTCAGTACTATCATAGTTTCGGGAATCCACAGTGGGTCTTAGAACTTATCCCTGATAGATTACGAGGAGCTACTACATTTGAATGGGGTGAGGACAAAGGCAAAATAGGAACGATGGCTACATTATTATCACTAGAACTTCAGAAACTGGGTGAAAGATCCCTTTCCAGATCCAAACTTTCCTAGATTGGACCTAAAAGACTTGGCAAAACCCGTGCAAGAAATCCAGTATGAATACTGTGGTGGGAGGACCCACTGCAGGAGGACCTCATCCTGGAGAAGTCAAACAAGGAGAATCAAAAGCTAGAACGAACCTGGGTTGAGAAACTGAGCATTTCTCTACTACCCTTACAATTGGGGTCCAAGGCCAACTTCAGTGTTAAATGTTGGGAAACCCAGCTCTTTCTAAATCAAAAGATGTTCACAAAGTGATAAATGCTGGAGGTACCCTATCCAGCAGGTGGCCTAGCCCCCACCCATGGAGCCCTCCCCAGCTTGCCCTGGCAACTCTTACCAGGTCAGCCGGTCATACTCGTTCTCCAGCTTGTAAATGAAACTCCCCAGTGAGTTCTTCAGATCAGCCACTTGACTCAGCAGGGCATCTAATGATGCCTCAAGCTGTTTTTCCTCCCTCTAAGCCAAGAGGAATAGGTTGGTTACTCAGCTGAGCGTAAGGATGACACACATAGAGGAAGGCTGGAGCCAGGGTGACTGGTGCAACCCAGTACAGTGACACAGAATCTCACTGGCACAGGGAGAGCCAGGCTGTTTACTCTATTTGATGTTAGGATCACAGACAGCATCAACCCTTAGACCTTGAAACCCATTCATCTGACCTCAATTCCTCTTACCTACTGACTCCTTCCTCTCATTGCTTTTAATCCAGGCATGATTGTTTCTCTATATTAGGCTTGGGTTTTCTCTGTTCTCCCTCACTGGACAATTTTCACCAGACGTAATGCCTGGGATTTATTCTATTTGGGACACCTCAGCAGCAGACGTACTCTGACGTCCTCTGTTCTAGAACCTGCCTTGTGAACCTGGCTGTTCTTGGCAATGACATAATCTCTGAAAACCTACCTACGTAGGAAGGCTCCTCTGAATACTGCCACCGTCACCTTCCTCTTCCCTCAGCATTTGCTGTTTCAACCTCTTCCTTGCTAAATTAATCTGCACTCACTTTGTTGCTGTGCCAATATTCCTGTGCCCCTTTCGCAAGCTTAGTCAACCTATAAAAATGTACTGACACCTACCCTTGTGCAACAAACAGTGAGAAATGAAAAACAAAACAAAACAACAACCACCAAACCGCACATGCCCCTAAGCACTGCTGCTGCTAAGTCGCTTCAGTCGTGTCCGACTCTGTGCGACCCCATAGACGGCAGCCCACCAGGCTCCCCGGTCCCTGGGATTCTCCAGACAAGAACACTGGAGTGGGTTGCCATTTCCTTCCCCAATGCATGAAAGTGAAAAGTGAAAGTGAAGTTGCTCAGTCCTGTCCGACTCTTCACGACCCCATGGACTGCAGCCTATCAGGCTCCTCCGTCCACGGGATTTTCCAGGCAAGAGTATTGGAGTGGGGTGCCATTGCCTAAGCACTAGGCAAACTATATTAAAAGCTGAGGGGTCTCCATGGCATTTCCTTTACGTCTACGATCTCCAGTTTTATTTCATTTCACCCTTTAACTACTAGGGGTACACACTAGGAAGAATGAAGCAAAACTGCAAAACCCCGAAAGTGCAGGCACGAGCCGGGTTCCACCCACGGCCTCAGATTATTTAGTCTGGCTTCTGGCCACCACGGTCCCACAATTCCTTCCACCCTCGGGCTTCTCTCCAATTACAGATTCTCTGTTCTGTCGACATCCAACCGCCTAGGCCGGGGCCTGAGCCCGAGCCCAATCCCCCTCTTCCTTCAGCCGTCTTCCTTGGACTGACAACTTGACTCCTTTCCACACCCTAGCAAGACAGCGCTGCCTTCTCCGTCCCAGTTTACCCGCACTTTCTGTCTCCTGTCAGCCGGGCTCCACCCCCATCCCTCTCCAGAGGTCCTCGCCCCCATCGCGCGTCCCCTTATCTCACAGTCGCGGTCTCGACCCCGTCCTCTCAGCCCTAACTCCTCACTCTCTCCTCGGCCAGCCCACTTTCTGTCTCGTTACCCGAAGCTAGCTAGCGGCTGCTAGCGCCAAACTGGTCCTCACCTGCATTGCGGCGGCGGGGGGCGGTGTCAATCACTTCCTCTTCCGGTTCCCAAGTAGGCCAATTAGAAAGCGCAGAACTCGACCCTCCCACTCACTTCCGGTCCCGCCAGTCGCGAGACCTCCGGGTCAGGGGTCAGGAGCGGAGCATCGTCTCTGGCCCGGGCCGGCGCGGGAGGGCTGTGTGATGGCCTCGGAGCGCCCGGAGCCGGAGGTGAGGGGCGGGCGGGCGCAGCGCTGGGCCTGGAGATCCGAGGGGGTGGGTCCGGCGGCCAGGCGCGGCCGTGGCCTCCTCCGGGTCTGGGGGCCGCCTGGCCCTCCTGAAGGCCCAACAATAACATCTCCTCACCTCTACTTTCCTCGGGGAGGGCTGGAGGAGGAACTCGTGGCTCAGTTTTGTTTGCCGAAATTTAATCCACGACTCTCAACTGTAGGGCTCTTGGGTTCTTTGACCTCGTAATGACATTCAGAAAATCTGTATTTTGATCTTCTGTTGCAGTTTCAGTGGACAGGTTTGCCGGTTGCTGCATCTTTCAAATATTATTGGAATGCCATAAACAGCATAAAAGGTTCTAGCGCTCATGCTATTGGAGAGCAGCTTAGATTTCATGAAAAAACGTTGGATTCAGAGTGAAACCTCGTTTTAGTATTGGCGCTGCCCAGCTATCTGTGCAACTTTGGGCAAATCTTGACTTCCCAGACCCTGTTTCCTTCTTTGTAAAATACCTATCTTCTGGTCTATTGTGAGGATCACACGTTTTAAATCGGAAAATGCAAATGAAGCATCCATTAAGTACGAAGGACCATGCAAGGAACTTTTGTATACATTGTGTGGTTCAGACTTGTGCAAGGAAGGTGACAATAGCCATTTTCATTTACAAACTAAAAATCAAGAGAAGGAAAGTACCTTACCCAAGTGCTACTCTCAGATGGGGAGTAGCAGAGTTTTGGAATTAGAAGTGTAAAATGTCAGATTTGGAAAGAAAACATCACTAGGAGAGGTGCCCAATGTTACAGGAAAACATGTGAGTGGATGGGAAGGGTGAGAGGTGTATAATCATGCATTGAGTCCTTACCTATGGAATGCTTACTGTGTGCCAGAGACCATCTTAGTGCTTTACCAATGTCAAAGATTACTCTCAACCCTACGAAGTAGACACTTATCCCATTTTTCTGTTGAGGAAACTGAGGCACAGAGATTTTAAGAGTAACAAAGTTGCACAGCTAGTAAGTGGCAGAGCCAGGACTCCAAAACAGGTGGTCCCTTGTAGATCTTGTGTTCTTAGCCATAATGTTTACAGTGCAAAAAGAAAGTAGCCACAGGATGGTAAATCTCCAGTGTTAGGATTTGATGTTATGAGACCCAAGATTAAATACAACTGTAGGAAACTACCCTATTAAAAAGGATCAAATATGCTCACAGGGCTGGTGGAGTAGCCTAGGCATCAGAAATACCATTACTGAGGAATACTCAAGGAATTTGGAGCATGTTTTGTGGATTAAAATGAGAAGATATGGAGGGACATTGTGAAATACAACAGACCTTTCATGCAGATAGTCTAAAACAGCATTATCCAATAGAAACCCAAGCAGGCCATATATGCCAGTTTTCTAGTAGCCGCTTAAAAAGGTTAAAGAAAATAGGTAAAATTAATTTATAATAATATATTTTCTTTAACCTCACATTTCCAAAATAGTGCCATTTCAACATGTAATGAATATTAAAAATTATGAAATATTTAACGTTCTTCTTTTGTACCAAGTCTTTAAAATCCAGAGTGTATTTTACACTTAAGCATATGTCACTTTGGGCTAGCAATATCTCAAGTGCTCAGTAGCCACAGATGGTAATGGCTACCATACTGAGCAATGCAAATCTAGTATAACTTGAATCAAGACACATTCCTGGCAGTTTCACTCGGCCACAAGTTCATTTGTTAAAGTCTTGATTTGCATTTCTGAAAATCTTACCCCAGAAGGTAAAGGGAGTGAAGAGTTCTGCCCCTTGGCAGAAAAGTGACTGACTGCTAGAGGTTATTATAATCCCAAGAGAGAAAGTTTGGGCCTAGTCAGATTTAAGAAGTCGTCATTCCTCAGATACTTAAATGATGTGTGCTGTTACGGACTTGGAATTGTGCTAAGTATCAGGGTAGATAGGGAGCAGTGTAAGACACTCCCTATTTTAATGGGGTGAACAAATATTGTATTATAATAAGTGCCTCAAAGGAAAAGTACAGAGCGAGTGAGTGTTTAACAAGAGTTCTTAACCTAATTGTTAACTGAAGTGGGTGGATCCTAAAGCCTTCTCAGAGGAATGACATTTAAGCATGGAGGAGTGGAGGGTGGCAGTGAGGAGAGGCGGAATACATTGCAGGCAAAGGGAAATTGACAATCTGGAGGGAAGGAGGAGGAGAAGGCAATGGCAACCCATTCCAGTACTCTTGCCTGGAGAATCCCATGGACGGAGGAGCCTGGTGGGCTGCAGTCCATGAGGTTGCGAAGAGTCGGACAGGACTGAGCGACTCCACTTTCACTTTTCACTTTCATGCATTGGAGGAGGAAATGGCAACCCACTCCAGTGTTCTTGCCTGGAGAATCCCAGGGACAGAGGGCCTGGTGGGCTGCCATCTATGGAGTCGCACAGAGTCGGACATGACTGAAGCGACTTAGCAGCAGCAGAGAAGGAGGAGCTGTGAGCCTTCAGAGCACTTAGAGGATGCAGCTGCTCATGTGGGCTTGGTGACAGAATAGCTAACACAAGTGCTTCCTGAGTCATCATCTACTACTTGGGAAATCCCCGTGAAATCGGCACAGTTATTATCCCTCTTTCACAGGTGAGGAAACTCAGGCACAGAGAGTTTAAGTAACTTCACCAAGGCCTAATTCTAATAAGCAGTGGAACCAGTGTGTGATCTTAGGCGCTCAGACTCAGGGGGAGGTGGGTTGGGAGAGAATTCAGGTTGAAGCCATGCTTGAGGTTCAGGACTTTGGTGTATGTACAGTGGTTCAAGGGCAGGTGAAAACTCTTATGGAACGCTGTTAACAGAAAACAGCACAGGGGGTGGAAAAGGCTTCAAGAATAATTTGTACCTTAACCACCAAGGGACAGGGGCAACAAACAAAAAACAAATCAATGAGATGGACATTGCTTCCTTCATCCTGGCGTGCATAGTGTGCAGCACATGCCTCATGTCTTATTCAGCTTGCTATGGATGGTATATAGGCCTCAGTGAATGTTCCAGAGAATGATAGGCTTTCTCTATCATTGTCTGATTCTCCGGGTTAATTGCCACAACATCCTTCTGAAGTAAACATTCTTATTCACATATTACAGATGAAACTGAGGCCTGGAAAAACTGACTTGTCCAAGCTCAGTTGGATATCAAGTAGTAGAGCATATTTGAATCCAGGTCTGTGCCTTCAAAACCCTTTCTCTTTGCCAGACAACTCCAATGTGCTTCAAACTCAGGAGGATTCAGTATCAGGGATTAAATCTCCACGTAAGTGTCAGTGCTGTGAGAACACAGCTAACTCAGGAATTCTCAACCAGTGTAGTGGAAGAGTGACTTGGGAGAGCTCATGAAGTGTGAGCCCTCTCAGCTCTTAATTCATTTGGTCTCAGGTGGTGCCCAGTTTCTGCAGTTTAACAAGCACCTCAGTTTAACACCCACCTCTGATGCCAGTGGGTCCTTGGATCACACTTGGAAAAATACCACTCTAGCTGCCTGAATTAATTCTTGAGTCTTTTGGTTTCAATAAATTCTATCTTGAAAGTGAAGAAAACTTAGAGCTGATGTTTGTGAAAATGTAGTTGTTGACTTTGAAGGATGCATACGAGGGGGAGTGTTACGAGAAGGCCCGAGTTAGGAAATGCTCCTGGTTTCAAGAGTGTGGGTTCTGTAAGAACTGACTGATGAACGCAACTTCAGATGGGCCTTGAAGAGTTAGTCCATCATTCAAAGTAACCTTTGAGACAAGGTGGAGACACAGAAGCTACACAGGAGTGGAATTAAGCAGCCTACTAACAGATAGTCTGAAGAAAGTCTTCTAATGGGACAGTGCTTGTCTGTACTCTCCATCTGCTGTATCCCCCTTTCCCTCTTCACTTAGTCACTCTGCTCAACCTTCAGAGCCACTTTCTCTTAAGACCCACCTCTGAGTCAGGTTACTTTGTTACATGCTCTCATAAAACCACATTCTTATCTTTAGGCACACCTAGTTTGTATTAATATAATAATTAGAGTGATTATCTGATTTTTTTTTTCATTGTAGGGTAAATTCTGTGAGAGCAGAGAATGCCAATTTTTGCTTTCCATCATATCCTTAGGACCTAGCCCCATGTTGGTACATTGCAGACTCTCCGTAAATTTGTTGAGTGACAAATGGATGCATACTCACCTTATCTTTGTCCTCTTTGGACTTGGATAAGGACTTGATGGCATCGTGATTGAATCAGCAGGGAAATTTAGCTGTAAAGAGATTTACTAGAAGACAAAACAGCAGCCTAAGCTTCACAATAGAATAATAGGCTGGGTTTATCCAATGTAATAGAACGAATTGAATAATTGTGTGTGTCCAAAAAAAGCCAGCTGCATTAGGACAGAATGGGGGATGTGTCTAAGCAGCAGAAGCAAGAAAGTCATAGAGATTTCTCGGTCAACAGCATGGTAAAGCTTTCCCCAAAGTAAACAGAATGTGGGATACTCTGAATCTGTGCCCTCATCTGGGTCTTATACTCCATTTTGGCGTCCACATTTTAAGTTGAAAAGTAGACCAGCCAGAGTTTGTTCATGGGCTTGTTATCTAAGATATAGGGAACTCAAACCATGCTGTTAGAGATACACTTAAGGAACCTGGAGATATTTATTGTGGAGCAGCAAAGACTCAGAACCATCATCAGATATCTGATAGATTCTCCTTTGGCAGAGGGTCAGATTTTCCCTCTGTGGCCTCAGGAGGTAAAACCCAAAGTGAGTTACATATTTTCAAGAGAGCAGATTTCAAGAGCAGGTCAGTGTAGTATCAAGAAGACAGATTCTGGCTCAGTGTGAAGAAATTTCTAATTCTGTCAACCAAGTGAGGGTGAGCACAAAAAGCTGAGGTGAATGGCTGTGCAGGACTCTTCCAGACTCAAAGCAGCAGCACCTTGTTACTATTGATACATGCATTTATGTGGCACTTTTAACTTTACAGTATGCTTTCACCCATCGTTGGTATAGGTGATGATATTTTATAGAGGAGGAAACTAAAGGTCAAGGCCAGAGTCTCAGCTGTCACATCACATTTTCTTTCTGTAATACTGTCATTCTATCTAAAATAAATCTGTTAAGAGTCTACACCAGAACTACCGCCCCCCCCATTTCCAGAATTGTAGAGAAGAAGATAATATTACTAAAGAACATACTAGTAGGGGGGATAAACTTGGTAAAAACAACTTTCATGGAGGCAAAGGAAAAATCCAAAGAGTAGTTTTTCCACAAAGCAGATGAGGCAGGATAGGAGTTCTTGAACAACAAAAGCCAGATGTTGATAAAAGTGAAAAATTTGGAATCACTGGTAAGATACTAAGAACATAGCTTAAAACAGAGAAGAGAGTGAATATAACTGTGGGAGCTATTTCTCTCATTCATACATTCATTCAACAAATATTCCATCCCTTAGTGTGTCTTGGCACCATCTGGTTGCCAGAGATACAGCAAAGAACAATACAACATAGACAGCCCCTGCCTCCCTGTGGTGTCTACACTTGTTGGGGAAATCACCATTAAAAAGTACACAAATTTTTCAGTATTAACTCTGGTGGGTGATATGAAGAAATTCAGGCCGCTTTGCAAATGCCTAACAAGATACCAAACAGTACAGGGAATCATGGAAAGAAAGGTTCATTTATTAAGCCCAGAGTGGCCAAGATTTTAGTCCTAGAAGATGAAGTGACCAGGTGTCCCCAACTCCTTATGGTGCTGACACGTAGACCTGTGCTCTCCCTCCTCTAACCCTGGCCCAATATGGGCCAAAAAACTTTCCTGGCTATTTCCTTGCACAACTGAAACAAACTGGCATTTAAAAAAAATATATATCTTTACTCACCGCCAAAGAACAAAAGGAAAATAGCATGGAGTCTAGTGTTACGATGACCTCACCTTGAGAGGAGTTGTTCTGCCTATGATTGGTTTTAAATGTTGCATTTGCTTTGCTTAGAACATAGAGTGAACTCACTTATTCAGCAAAATTGTATAGAACTTCCTATTGCCCGGCAGTGCACCAGACTCCAGGGATAGAGTGATAAACAGAAAGGGCTGCTGAACTGGGATATCCTTATTCTGATAATACTGAACCCAACCCAGCCTTTTTCAAGATGAGAACCCTGGCACAGTCAACATGTAGACAAGGGAAGTCACTAAGACCACACAGCCAATCCAGAGGGAGAGGTTGCCTAGTTTATAAAAGTAACTCATTCTGAGACCAGGGATCAGAGAAAGAGGGCCTGTAATTGCTGCTATTTCCTTTCAAGCCAATTAGAACCCTTTTGTCTTTTTAAGAGTTTGGCAATAAGAGCATTCAATTTGATGGGACCTTCTTAGGGAAATGATGGTTAGAAATGATAGGAAATAACTATACCTGATTTCTCTAGCTACCAGAAATCATCCTGCAACCTACTGGTTTTTGGTGTTACCTTAAGCATCCTTGACACCTTTTTTTATTGTTGTTATTTTGGATTTCCCTAGTGGCTCAGACGGTAAGAGTCTGCCCACAGTGTGGGAGACCTGAGTTCGATTCCTAGATTGGGAAGATCTCCTGGAGAAGGATATGGCAACCCACTGCAATACTCTTGCCTAGAATATCCCATGGATGGAGGAGCCTGGCAGGCTACAGTCCATGGGGTCGCAAAGAGTCGGAGACACTGAGCGACTTCACTTCTCTTCCCTACTTTGATTAATCATCAGTTCTTGTCCATCTTATTATAAAGATTCCTTAAAGTGCAGCTGAGCTCACTTGTCTTAAAGGTTAGTTCAACTGACTTTTCCCAAGTAAAAGGCAGTGGTGGTTTTACGTTCTAGTACAGCTCCTTTTCTCAGCAGGGAACAGGCTTAAACAGCTCACAGAATGGCTACATTGAGGAGCTGTGCTGTAGGTCATTGTCATCTCCCCTGGTTGTTAGGGGAGCTTTCTAAATCCTGTGGTAGCCCGGGGGTGATTTTTTTAAATGCAGATGTAGTAATACTGCCCTGCTGAAAAAAGATTTAGGTAGCTTGACCTAATTCTTGGATAAAATCCAGAACCCTAGCCAGGGCCTACCTCAGGCCCGTGCAGGATAACAAGATAACAGTAGTATTTCCCAAAGTGTGATTTTAGATAGTATAGCAGCAACACAGAGTAATAATCACATCACATTGATGTTCAAATTGTCTTTTTGAATTAGGTCACAGCATCCTTTATAAACCTCCATCATGTTCCTTCTTGTAACCATTTTAAAACTTTTCGGCTCCTAAGTCCCCAGTTTGATCCATATGTTAAGCTCAGTAGATGGGCTTTCAGCTCATCAGGCGTGGGCTTGACTTCTGACCCTGTGCCTACAAATTCTAGACCACTAGACCATTCAGGTATGACCTAAATCAAATCACTTACGATTATACAGTGGAAGTAACAAATAGATTCAAAGGATTAGATCTGATAGAGTGCCTGACGGATGGAAATTCGTGGCATTGTACAGGAGGCAATGACAAGACCATCCCCAAGAAGAAGAAATGCAAAAAGGCAAAATGGTTGTCTGAAGAGGCCTTACAAATAGCTGAGAAAAGAGAAGCTAAAGGCAAAGAACAGGAAAGATACACCCAACATCCAACATCCATTTGAATGCAGAGTTCCAAAAAATAGCAAGGAGAGATAAGAAAGCCTTGCTCAGTGATCAGTGCAAAGAAGTAGGGGAAAACAATAGAATGGGAAAGACTAGAGATCTCTTCAAGAAAATCAGATACCAAGGGAACATTTCATGCAAAGATGAGTACAGGAAAGGACAAATGGTATGGACCTAACAGAAGCAGAAGATATTAAGAGAGATGGCAAGAATACACAGAAGAACTGTACAAAAAAGATCTTCATGACCCAGATAACCATGATGTAATCACTCACCTAGAGCCAGACATTCTGGAATGTGAAATCAAGTGGGCCTTAGGAAGCATCACTATGAACAAAGCTAGTGGAGGTGATGGAATTCCAGCTGAGCTATTTCAAATCCTAGAAGATGATACTGTGAAAGTGCTGCACTCAATATGCCAGCAAATTTGGAAAACTCAGCAGTGGCCACAGGACTGGAAAAGATCAGTTTTCATTCCAATTCCAAAGAAAAGCAATGCCAAAGAATGCTCAAACTACCACACAATTATACTCATCTCACACACTAGGAAAGTAATGCTCAAAATTCTCCAAGCCAGGCTTCAGCTGTACATGAACTGTGAAATTCCAGATGTTCGTGCTGGATTTAGGAAAGGCAGAGGAACCAGAGATCAAATTGCCAACATCCATTGGATCATTGAAAAAGCAAGAGAGTTCTAGAAAAACATCTGTTTTATTGACTATGCCAAAGCCTTTGTGTGGATCACAACAAACTGGAAAATTCTTCAAGAGATGGGAATAGCAGACCACCTGACCTGCCCCCTGAGAAATCTGTATGCAGGTCAAGAAGCAATAGTTAGAACTGGACATAGAACAGCAGACTGGTTTCAAATAGGGAAAGGAGTATGTCAGGCTGTATGTTGTCACCCTGCTTATTTAGCTTATATGCAGAATACATCACGCAAAATGCTGGGCTGGGTAAAGCACAAGCTGGAATCAAGATTGCCGGGAGAAATGTCAATAACCTCAGATACACAGATGACACCACCCTTATGGCAGAAAGCAAAGAAGATCTAAAGAGCCTCTTAATGAAAGTGAAAAAGCTAGCTTGAAGCTCAACATTTAAAAAACTAAGATCATGGCATCCAGTCCCATCACTTTATGGCAAATAGATGGGGAAACAATGGAAACAGTGAGAGACTACTTTTTTGGGGTTCCAGAATCACTGCAGATGGTGACCACAGCCATGAAATTAAAAGATGCTTGCTCCTTGGAAGAAAGGCTGTGACCAACCTAGACAGCATGTTAAAAAACAGAGACATTACTTTGCTGACAAAGGTCTGTCTAGTCAAAGCTAGGGTTTTTCCAGTAGTCATGTATGGATGTGAGAGATATGGAGTATAAAGAAAGTGAAGTGAAGTGAAGTGGCTCAGTCGTATCCGACTCTTTGCGACCCCATGGACTGTAGCCTACCAGGCTCCTCTGTCCATTGGATTTTCCAGGCAATAGTACTGGAGTGGGTTGGCATTTCCTTCTCCAGGGGATCTTCCTGACCCAGGGATCGAACCCGGGTCTCCCACGTTGCAGACAGACACTTTACCGTCTGAGCCACCAGGGAAGCCCGTATAAAAGAAGCTGAGCACCAAAGAATTGATGCTTTTGAACTGTGGTGTTGGAGAAGACTCTTGAGAGTCCCTTGGACTGCAAGGAGATCAAACCAGTCAACCCTAAAGAAAATTCTGACTATTCATTGGAAGGACTGATGCTGAAACTCCAATGCTTTGGCCACCTGATGTGAAGAACTGACTCATTGGAAGAGACCCTCATGCTTGGAAAGATTGAAGGCAAGAGGAGAAGGGGACGACAGAGGATGAGATGGTTGGATGGCGTCACCGACTTGATGGACATGAGTTTGAGCAAGCTGTAGGAGTTGTGATGGACAGGGAAGCCTGGCATGCTTCAGCCCATGGGGTCGCAAAGAGGTGAACACCACTGAGCGACTGAACTACAAATTCTGCTAAGCCGCCTAACTCTTTTTGGATCTCCACTTACTTCTGTTAAATGTTTTATGTGAAGACTGAATGTGGTTACCTAGGTAAAGGGCCTAGAGTTGAGCCTGGTCATAACCTGTAGTCGTTAACTTCTATTGTGTTAGAACTAAGGCCACGCACTGTGCTGAGGACTTCGTATGCGTAGTTTGCCTTCATCCGCAGAACAGCACAATTCAGTTGGTATTAGGATTGGTGCTGGTAAATCTGATACCAGTACTATCTTCATTTTACAAATGAAGACACTGAGACTTATATAGGTTAAGTACATTTTCCACAATCTTACTGCTAATAGGAGGCTGAATTGGGATTCAAACCCAGGCTGTCTGAATCTGAAGTTCTTACACTTAACCTCTACAGTGTTCTATTGAATGTATTTTAGGTACTCAATAAATATGTGTTTCTTCCCTCTTCCTTCTACTCTCATCCCTGCCATTTTCCAGTGTCCCTTTCTGTGTCTCTTTCCCCAAACTTTAAACTTGTTATTTTGTATTGGGATATAGCCGAGTGAAAATGTTGTGGTAGTTTCAGGTGCACAGTGAAAGTACTCAGCCATATACATATACTTGTATCCATTGTTTCTATATCTCTCTATGCTTGCCTTCTGTCTTGGAGAGAAAGGTCTTTCTTCATCATTAGTCATTGCATCTCCACTCTCCAAACTCTTTTCCAGCATCAAATATCCATCATTATTGCTTTTCCAGGACTTTTTACATCTCTTCTCCATGGGTATTTCCCCATTATTGGAGAAAAAAAAAATCTTCATTTCAACATCCCCGTTTCTCAACCGGATATCACAGACTTCTGCTCACTTCCTCGTAACCTGGCATTTCCCCCCTCACTAGGAACATGGGGAGAGAAATTTGCAGTTTGTCTAAGTAGGAGGAGAGTAATCTTTTCATCTGAGCAAGAGTAAGGGAATAAAGGATGTTACTGATAAGGGTTAATCTTGAGGAAACATTGAAGAGTTCAGGCCAGCTGACCCTTATTTCTCTGCAAAACAGTAGGCAGGTTTATCTGGTGGGACCATGGGAGCTGACAGATTGGAAAACCTGAGGGGACTAAGGAAAGGTTGTTGACCAGGGAAAGGTAAAATAATGGGTAACATTCACTAGAAGTGGCACCACTGACAAGGTGGGAAGTTTCTTTCCTTCAGAGTATACAGCTGGTGCAGTGTATGTGTGGATAAGGAAGAAAGTTAAATTCATCCTGAGTCAAGAGTTGGCCCAGGCTTTTGTCGCGACAGGTGAGGACATGGGCAAGGGAACAGATGGTCCTTAGGACACAGTTGAACCAACTGCCTGTGAGGCAACAGAAGGAAGGAACTAGAGCGTTGACAGCTGAGAAGGGTGAGGAGGGAGACTATGACCCACAGAAGCTGGGCTTTGAGGTCTTCAATAGGCTTGCCATTCACCCAGTGAAGAGCTCTCACTACCTGCTGTTGTCAAGACTTAATAGGAACTGCCGGGCATTATTGAGTGTTCTGTTTTAAGCGATTTGTTAAGGACAGGGACACAAAAATAGAGCAAGATGCAATCCCTGCCCTCAAAGAACTTAGAGTTTATAGGAGAAACTCACATATCCATTGAAATGTACAAAGGTCACTTGATCTGCATAGATGTCTTTAGAGGAGAAATGGGAACCAAGAGATGAGAATTGAATCCTTGGGAAGCCCATTGCACTGAAATGGGGGTAACCGTTTCACCTCTGCTGCCTTGCCTCTCAGTAATGGATTCTGAGCTTTTTGGACAAGTTACTTGCACTGTGATCTATATGTACTAGGAACTAGTGGATTTTTAAAAAATACTTATTTGGCTGTGCCAGGTCTTAGTTGTGGCCACATGAATCTTTAGTTGCAGCATGTGAACCCTTAGTTGAGGCACATGGGATCCAGTTCGCTGCATGCATGCTAAGTCACTTCAGTCATGCCGATTCTTTGTGACCCCATGGACTGTAGCCTACCAGGCTCTGTCCATGGGATTCTCCTAGCAAGAATACTAGAGAGGGTTGCAATGTCCTCCTCCAGGGAATCTTCCTGACCCAGGGATCAAACCTGTGTCTCCTGCATTGCAAGCAGATTCTTTACCCACGGAGCTACCTGAGAAACCCCTAGTTCCCTGGAGGGAGGGATCAGACCCAGGCCGCCTGCATGGGGAGCATGGAGTCTTAGCCACTGGACCACCAGGAAAGTCCCTGGGACTAGTGAATTTTTATAGATTTTTAAAATATCTCTTTATCCCTAGGTGGAAGAAGCCGGGCAGGTGTTCCTATTGATGAAAAAGGATTATCGAATCTCCCGAAATGTTCGCCTGGCTTGGTTCCTCAATCACCTGCACCAGACTGTGCAGGCCACACCCCAAGAGATGCTGGTGAGGCCCAGAGACATGCACAACAGGAGGGCTGACCCTGAGGACCTGTTTTTTTTTAAGAGTGCTGGGAACAGGAGGGGAGACTAACTCTTGAGGGGTCCAATTCGAGGAGGGGCAAATGACTTTGCCCACAAGATTTCACAGGGGAAATTTTATTTAGTCATTTTTCCAGCTTGGAGAAGTACTTGGTTGGGTTGCAGGAGGTAGAGCCAGTGGTGTGTCATTTTGGGTCTGGAAGTCAGGTCCTGGAGAGAAAGGAGTGACTTCCCTGACTCTTCCCTCTTCTCTCCATCATCAGCTTCAGTCTGAGCAGGAGCTGGAAGTCCTCAGTGTCCTGCCTCCTGGGTGGCAGCCAGATGAGCCAGTGGTCCCCAGGCCCTTCCTCCTTGTACCATCCACCCGGGTCACCTTCCTGGCCTGGCAGTATCGGTTTGTCATTGAGCTGGACCTCAGCCCGTCTACTGGCATTGTGGTAAGGGGTTGGTTGAGGGGAGGCAGCGGGAAGAAAGGATTGGGTAGGAAGTGAGGAGTAAGAAGAGGCAGCCTGAGATAAGTGAAGAATGATCCCTCAGTGGTACCACGTGGAAAGGAGATAGATGTGTGAAGGAATGGTGGGTGTTTGAAGACAGAGCCCGTCCCATCTGTGCACTGTGTTGGGGGGTATGATCAACCTTAAGAATCTCAACCCCGGAAGCTGCTTATATGTGCCCTCTGCTTGGGGCTGTGTTTGGTTACTCTTGAGAGACCTTTCTTTGCATTGCCCTCAGGATGATTCCACAGGGGAGATCTTGTTTGATGAAGTTTTCCATGCCCTGTCCCGCTGCCTAGGCGGGCTGCTCCGGCCCTTCCGAGTGCCTGGATCTTGTATCGACTTCCAGCCTGAGATCTACGTCACTATCCAGGCCTACTCCTCCATCATTGGCCTGCAGTCCCATCAGGTATTGCATCCTTTCTCCATGTCTGTATCCTCAGACCTAATTTTGGGTAGTCCACTGACCAAGTCCTTATCTCATCTCTACTGTCCGTGCCCAGAGTCCCCAGCCCTCCTCAAACCTATTCCTAGTCATCTCTGTAAGTCTCTCTCCTCTTTAAAAGTGCCTGTGGCTCTGGCCTTAAAGGGCCTTCCCATAAGCATCAGGTGAGTTGGCAATGATTGGACAAATGCCACTCTCGTTGCTCCTCTAAGTCTCTGGTTCTGCTCCTGGATGTCTCTTTTCTCTCCCCTGCCCCTTTTAGTTCCATCGGAAGGCTAGATACTGTCCTAACTCCTTGCACTACCTCTAGGAGATGGTCTTTTGGGACAGTTTCGTGGTTTTGAAATATAACAAAGACCCAAAAACAATTTCTTCCAAGGAGAGAGGAGGGTCATTTTTCTTCTGAGCCCTGCGAGCTGTCGGGTGTTAATGCTGACCATACAGATAATTACAGGCTTATCCAACACCCAGACAGGCTATCAGAAGGCACTCCTTTTGGAGAATGGCCAAGTCTGTTACTGGAATACCTGTTTTGGGCTTAGATAAGTGTTGGCCCAGTTTCCCCTCATCTGCTGGTAACCACCCTTAACTCATTGGTAGGGGCTTACCCTGAAACTGTCCCTCATGGCATATTGTCAACTTAGCTATGAAACTGGCTTTGAGAGAGGAGTGTGCAAGAAACAGCATATGAGGAGCTGAAATATGCATATGGCATTTGGTACATCCCTGGGTCCCAGCCCTCTACCCAGGATTAAAGTGTTCTCCTAGTGCTGGTGTTAGGACTGTTGGTGGTGGACTACATCCCCAGGCAGAGATCAGGCTTTGCAGGTACTCATAGTCAAAGTGAGAGAAGTTTAAATGTTAGGTAATCACTCAACACTTGGTTCACTTTGATAAACACTTAGTGAAGCCCAATCGATGCCAGGCCTGGGCTAGGTCCTGGATGAATCAGACCCTGTTCCTGTCCTACTGGGAGGGGTTGAGAGCTTAGTGGGGTAGACAGATATTGAAAGAGATAATTTCAATTGAAAGTGATAAGGGCACTGATAAGTTATGACTCAGGTACTTTGGTAGCACCCAGCCAGCCTGGAGAAGCAGCAGGAGAGACTTTTGGACCAGGACATTTGAACTGAGTCTTGAAGGATGAATTGATGTTAATTATTTAAAACAGAGGAAATGGGCTTTCCAGGCAGAGGGGCCAGCAGAAGCAAAGACATAGAGCTGTGAAACTGTGCTGTCAGTGACAGGGGTTCTAGGGAGCTACATGTTACTCAGCTGGACACAATGAAGATTGAGTGATGGGAGGGTTAGAAGGGTGGTAAAGGGGAGACTAGAGAGATAAGCGGGGGCAGAATTATGAAATGCCTTGGATGTCATGGCTAAGAACCTGCACTTTATTCTCCAGGGAAGTTTGGTGATAAAGAGCGTCTGTATCTGCAAATGCCTCATGTGCTTCCTTGCTGTCCCCCTTACCAACTATGTGCTCTTATGCAAGTTACTTAACTCCTCTGTGCATCTGGGTCTTTTCTCCAAAATGAGGATGTCACCAATATTGCATGGTGACTGAATTAATACATGTCAAGCATTTATTAATAAAACAGTGCCTGTCACACAGAAAATGTGCAAATGTTAGCTACTGAAATTATTAGTCCAGGTAGTAGAGAACTGTTGGAGGTTTGGAATGTCAGTGACAGGATCAGATGTGTCCATTAGGAAGATGACAGTTGTTTGTGGCCAGTGAGAAGAATTGGGGGTACATTCTGGACTAGGGAGAACAGGCGGAAGATTATTGCAGCATGGCAGAGGAGGTGAGTTCTGAACAAGGACAGCCACTGTGGAGAAGATGAGGACTAAGAACTTAGGTAAGCCTCCGGGCCACTTGTCACTGAGTCAGCTGAGACGTGAGGCAGCTTCCTCAGGATGCATCCTGCTGTTTCTCAAAACAAAAAGTTGTCACATTTATACTATATGCCCTTTGAAGGAAATTTGGAAAATATATTTTTTTAAAACCTACAGGACTTGCTCATAATATACCTCCCAGAAATAGCTATTTTTGACATGTTATGGAATGTCTTTCCTCTCTTTCCTGAGTGTGTGTTTATTTCCCTCATCACCACTACTCAGTCCAGAGACAGAAGAAACATTAAGCTTATTCCAAACACCCAGTTCTACCTCCTGCTCTTTTAACATACAGTATGGGCATTTTTTCCACATCACTAAATATTTTTTGAAAACACAGTTTTAAATGACTGCTTCTCTTAATATTTTATCGCGTTTTTCGTCATTATATATTTAGCCAAACCATTGTTGTTGGACCCTTAGGTTGACTCAGTTTTCACTCTTCTGAGCAATACAGCTGTGAACATTCTGCGCATCTTTCCGCAGCCCCAGGTCCCAGTCTCCCCTCCTCACAGTCAGGCCTTTAGCCGTCCAGAGTCCCGCTCTGCCCTCTTCTGGCTGTCCCCACGCACTGGCCCAGTTCTGAATGGAGAGGGAGGAAGTAGCTGTTGGGTGGGAGGGCAGGGGTTGGGGAGAAGTGGGCAGACTGTAGGAGTCTGATGAGAGCAGGGAGAGAGGAGAGACCCCAAGGCCACCACAGGGGCCCCCAGGTCTGTGTAAAATTTTTAGGGTGGGAGAACTTAACTCATGTTGAAAATAGAAGGAAGGAAACCCTTGGAGAGGGAACCAAGATGTTAGACAGACAAAAGATCCAAGGTTAGTTGGAGATATTAGCTTTGGGGAGAGAAAAGAGGAAGAAGAATCTTCTTCAGAGCCTGAAAGGAACAACAAGAACACAGGTAGATCCAAATGACTGGCAAATGCTGAGGGCGTTTTCAGTGGGTCAGAGAGTAGTACACCCTGAAGGTTAGGGTGAGTGGGGAGTTCCTGTTGACTGGTTTCCTTTCTCTGTGAAAATGGTGGGTAGGAGTTATCTGCTAAGGGTAAAGAGAAGGAAGGAACACTCGTTGGGGGAATAAGATTCTAAGCTTAAGAAAGAGAAAAGATCCAGAGCAGCTTCTGTGTGCAGTGCTTGGAAATCAACAAGAATAAGAATGTATGAGTGAAAAGAGGCTTTTCCTGGCCAGATAGGGCAGCTTGTAGACAATGTCCTGGAGGCCAAGATGGAGGAAACTGGGAGATGTTAGTGGCGCCCCCACGCAGGAGCTTGGGGCAGCCAGTGTGGCGAATAAATAGGGAGGCCAGAGGGGTACTGCCCAGTGTGCCCCTGCCCTTCACGTCTCGCTCTTTCCCTTGTGCGTCTCAGGTGCTGGTCCAGGGCTGCCTTCTGGACCCTGCCCAGCAGGAGGTGTTCTTGCAGCAGGTGTGTGCGCAGCTCTGTCTCTTTGAGGATAAGGTGGCCACCATGCTGCAGCGGCAGCATGACCCCCAGAACCAGGTATGTGGGAGAGGGAGCAGGTGGAGGCCGCGGAGGAGGAGGAGCTGCTAAGGGACAGAGGGGACAGAGGAAGGGCAAGCCAAATGTCACAGAGGGAAGAGAGCAGAAAAAAAGGGCAAAAAGCCAGGGGCAGAGGGCGCCAAGGGAAGAAGTGCTGCTGAGTGTGCACAGCAGGTTCCCTGTTGAAGAGGCTTACCAGACCCCCCAAGACACACACTGACGGGGAGAAAATGTGGAGGCTGTTGGCTTGTGTTTTTTCAGTCCTGAATCTTCTCCCCCCGTGGACCTGAGAAGGTGACGTGGGTGACTTTGATTTCTACTATTTTGTATAATCTGGGATAAAGCTGCTTGGGTTCCCTACAGTGCACGCTCTTGTTCTTTTAGATATCTGAGAAGTAGCCAGGCAGATGGCAGGTCTGTGTGTCTGAAGACTTAATCCGATTGATGTATTAATATGTATCATAATGGCAATGGAAGAATACGGAAAGGGGGCCTTACTGGCAAAAGGTGGAGAAAGCCTGCTCCAGGACAGTTGTGATGCTTCACCTGGTGCTGGACAGCCTGTCATCTGAGGATCGGCCTCCAAGCACACAGCAGGGGAAGGAGCATAGTCAGGACTTGGCCACACAGTAGGGGAACTGGAGAGCTCACAGCATTAGGCCTGCCTGGCCTGAGCAATGCTAGACTATCAATTCTGGCTTTGCTATGGATGGGGTAGCAGCGCCATCTGTCCCATTCAATCTTTTCTGTGACTTGGGCCAGACGGAGGACCAGTCCCCAGACTCAGGGGAGCCCTCAGGCCGGAAAGTGGGCGTTCCCATGGTGACAGCTGATCTTGGGCTGGTCAGTATGATTCGTCAGGGCATCCTGGCGCTGCAGCTGCTGCCCTCCAACTCCAGTGCAGGTCAGTAGGAGGAATGTTGGTGAGACTGGGGAAAGGGGGGTACAGGAAGGGTGGGTGGTATTATCAGCAAAGATAGAAGTTCCAAAGGATTGGTGGGCTGCAGGGAAGTGTGTCTGTTTCCTTGTTTGTGAAAGGTAAGTGTTCAGTAGTGTGTATCTTCAGTACCCCCAGCTCTGACAACCAGCAGGGTCCCTGGCAGGAAGGAGCAGAGCTCCAAGATCACCTCTTGGGAGGAGTTTGGGACCCATCCCTTGAGAGGTTGGAGCAGGAGGGAAGGGGAGAAGGAAAGGTATTGGAGGGTTATAAAACACAGTGGTTGGTGGACACTGAGGCCCTGTCCCTTGGGCGCCTCCCTGTGACTCTGATCTGGAGGGACCCCAGGTCTGAGTCTGATGCTTCCTGCTCCAGGTATCATTTGATCACGGATGGAGTGACCAGTGTCCCCGATGTTGCTGTCTGTGAGACGCTGCTGAACCAGCTTCGCAGTGGCACTGTGGCCTGTTCTTTTGTGCAGGTAAGGACTTTCTGGGAAGGAGGAGAGGAAAGTATCATACCTTACCAGGTGGAATGTAGCTGGTTACTCTCTTGCAGGCAGTGGTTTCCCAGGTAAAGCCAATAGCATAGTTCTGGAGGGATGGTGGGTATGGGGAGGGAGCTCTAGACATGAGCATCATGTCTAGAACAGGATATTAAACTGGTGGGAGGATTCTCATCTTTGTTCTTTCCTTAGGATGTGAGAGACAGCATGTTATAGTAAGAAGAATGCAGAATTTGCTGTCTGGCAGTCAGTTCCAATCCCACCTCCCTCATTAGATTAGTTATTCCTGTTTTGGTTGCAAGGGTCAGAAAACCCAGCTCAAACTAGCTTAAGCAGAGGAGGAAGTGCGTATATTCAGGGACCTGCAGCCAGTTTGGATTGACAGGCTATAGGATAGAAGGCAGAGAGCTGTGGAAAGTGAGGCTTAGAGGGTAGGCATAGGCCAGAGCATGGAAAGGTGCTTCTTCTGTGTTAGAGGAGTTCCAGCATAATTGTGTGGGTGATGCTGATAGAGGGAAGGAAAGTCACTTACTGGGTTTGTGTTTTATAAACGTCACTCATTGCTGGGGGAGGGACAAAAGAGGAGGCGGGGAGGCTGTTAATGCAGTGGTCAGGTGAGAGGATCAGGACCTAAACTAGGGGAAATCAGGGTAAGAAAGAATAGGGGGTAGCATTAAGGAAATGAAGGGGCGGCATTAACATGACTTATGATTAGCGAGATGTGAGGGTTGAACAAGAAAGAGGGTCTAAGGGTGTCTCCAAGTTTCTGACTTCACTGATAACTGGGAGCCAGCAAAGTCAATAGACGCAGTTGGGGTGGAGTGCGGACAGGACAATGAGTCCGGTGTGTGCACGTTGTTCCAGGTGCCTCGGTGTCACCTTTGGAGTTAGGCGTGCCTGCCGGAATCGGTTCCACTTGCTGGCTGTGTGATGTGGACACACCACTTCACTTCTTGGGTGGATTCATTTGTAAACGGAGGTCGTAATACTACCTTCCTCGGTGGGTGAGGTGATGCATTTGAAGGGTTTAGCATAGTGCAGAATTACATAGTTCAGTTCAGTCGCTCAGTCATGTCTGACTCTTTGCTACCCCATGAGTCTCAGCATGCCAAGCCTCCCTGTCCATCACCAACTCCCAGAGTTCACTCAGACTCATGTCCATCGAGTCAGTGATGCCATCCAGCCATCTCATCCTCTGTCGTTTCCTTCTCCTCCTGCCCCCAATCCTTCCCAGCATCAGAGTCTTTTCCAGTGAGTCAACGCTTCGCATGAGATGGCCAAAGTACTGGAGTTTCAGCTTCAGCATCATTCCTTCCAAAGAAATCCCAGGGCTGATCTCCTTCAGAATGGACTGGTTGGATCTCCTTGCAGTCCAAGGGACTCTCAAGAGTCTTCTCCAACACCACAGTTAAAATGCATCAATTCTTCAGCATTCAGCCTTCTTCACAGTCCAGCTCTCACATCCATACATGACCACTGGAAAAACCATAGCCTTGACTAGACGGACCTTAGTCGGCAAAGTAATATCTCTGCTTTTGAATATGCTATCTAGGTTGGTCATAACTTTTCTTCCAAGGAGTAAGTGTCTTTTAATTTCATGGCTGCAGTCACCATCTGCAGTGATTTTGGAGCCCAAAAAAATAAAGTCTGACACTGTTTCCCCATCTATTTCCCATGAAGTGATGGGACCAGATGCCATGATCTTCGTTTTCTGAATGTTGAGCTTTAAGCCAACTTTTTCACTCTCCTCTTTCACTTTCAACAAGAAGCTTTTGAGTTCCTCTTCACTTTCTGCCATAAGGGTGGTGTCATCTGCATATCTGAGATTATTGATATCTGTCCTGGCAATCTTAATTCTAGCTTGTGTTTCTTCCAGTCCAGTGTTTCTCATGATATACTTCTGCATATAAGTTAAATAAGCAGGGTGACAATATACAGCCTTGACGTACTCCTTTTCCATTTGGAGCCAGTCTGTTGTTCCATGTCCAGTTCTAACTGTTGCTTCCTGACCTGCATACAGATTTCTCAAGAGGCAGGTCAGGTGGTCTGGTATTCCCATCTCTCTCAGAATTTTCCACAGTTTCTTGTGATCCACACAGTCAGAGGCTTTGGCGTAGTCAATAAAGCAGAGATAGATGTTTTTCTGGAAATCTCTTGCTTTTTCCATGATCCAGCAGATGAATTATATAGTAAATGACTGCTATTCGTAGCAGTTAGCAGTCGAACATGTAGATCAGGTACTCAGGAGTCCATACTAATTGAGAGAGAGTTAGGATTTGGGTAGCCTGCACATGGCATTTGAGAATAGATAACGGTCCCCAAAGAACTTGGGGGCTACTGAGGTTTAAAGATCTTTCATAGAGAGGGGGCCCAGCAAAGAATGAAGAGGAAATAATCAGAACCAGAAGGCTCTGGTGTCAAGAATTTCGGGGTTTGGGGAGGGAAAGGAGTACTTCACAGCATGAGAGGAGAGGCAGTAGAGAGATCATGTACAAGGAGGAATGAAAAGTGCCCTTTGGGTTTGGCAATTAGGAGGTTATGGAAATCTTTTTCGAGGCTACTACAGTCAAGAGGTGGTGAGAGAAATGAGTGCAGTGCGTGGAAGACTGGATAGAAGGGAAGGATGTAGAGCCAATGTTGACATGTGGAATCTGGTTGCTCAGATCAAGGAAGGAGAAGCGTGCTTGAGAGAGAGAACAGCAGCCTGAGGGGAGGATAGTGTGGAAAGAGAGGGGTGTTCTGATTTGTGTTTTAAGCTAGAGACTCCATGTTTCCAAAGGGCCATGGTGGAGCAGAGTTTGAAAATAAAGGAAAGGAAGCTGGATGGAGTGAAGTCCCTAAATTAAGAGGTGGGCGTTGGCTCAAAAAATAAATTGAGGGATTCTTGGAGCAGAAGAGTGTCCTTGCTTCTCTGAGACTATGATAGAAGTGAAGACAAGTACTATGAGGGAGGGAGGCAGAGCTGAGGAGGAACGACGCTGAAGACCAGCCTGAAGGACCAGCTGGATGGGGTGCCATACGCTTTGATGCAGTGCCACCCTACACAGCTATGCAGTTCTTCCGTTTGGGATCCAACCCACCCATCCTAAAGGAGACCAGTCCCGGGTGTCCATTGGAAGGACTCATGCTGAGGCTGAAACTCCAGTACTTGGGCCACCTCATGCGAAGAGCTGACTCATTAGAAAAGACTCTGATGCTGGGAAGGATTGGGGGCAGGAGGAGAAGGGGACGACCAAGGATGAGATGGCTGGATGGCATCACCGACTCGATGGACATGAGTTTGAGTGAACTCTGGGAGTTGGTGATGGACAGAAACTGTGGGGTCGCAGAGTTGGACACGACAGAGTGACTGAACTGAAGATTTCATATGGGATCTGGGTATAGAGCTTGTGATCCTAGTTGGGGTTTCCAGGTGGAAGCAGAAAAAAGGTGAGGAGGGCCTGGGAGTTGAGAATGTTGCATAAGAAATTGCTTGAACATGCGGTCCAGGCTGGGTTGCGAAAAGAGGCCCAGGAGGACGTGGATAGATTTGACAAGAGCAAAGGTTCAAGGCCTGGGAGTCTTAATGGGATGAGAGAGCAGCAGGAGGAGGAGGATGAAAGAACTTAAAAATGGGACAGAGTTATGTATAATCAGGGATGTGGCAATTGAGTTCACAAAGAGGAAGTAGTTCCAGGTGGAGCCAGGGGCCAGTGTGTGCTAGGGGGCAGGTGAGTAGAATAAAGTTCTTGGAGATGAGGGTTAAGGAGCTAAGTGGCCAGGAACCATCTGTAGGTGTCCCCACCTCTGATCTCTAAAGCCTGATGATCTGAGGTGGAGCTGATGTAATAATAATAATAGAAATAACTTGCACAGTAAATGTAATACAGTTGAATCATCCTGAAACCATCCCCCTCAACCCTGGTTCATGGGACAGTTTTCTTCCATGAAATTGGTCACTGGTGCCAAAAAGGTTGGGGACCACTGAATTCTAGAGTGTACCTCCAAAGGACCAACTAGTAAACATTTCAAGCTCTGTGGGCCATGTGGCTGTCCTAGCTACTCAGCTGCGTTCTTGTAGCCTGAAAGCAGGCATGGACAGTAGAAAGATGAATGGGCGTGCTGTGTTCCCATAAAAGTTTATTTACAAAAACAGATGCTAGGCTAGATTTGACCGCAGGTTGTATGTGGTTCGCAGTCTCTGATCTATAGGTTTAGTGCTCACACTGCGGTCCACAGACCAGCAGCCTTGGCCGTTGCCAGGGAGCTTGTTAGAAACGCGAACTCTGAGGCTCCCACCCCAGGCCTCAGGGCTTTTGTGTGCACCCTAAGGTTTGAGAAGCATCCTGTCAGACTCTGCAGTCTTGAGATGATGATAGGAATTTAGTGAGCCATTGGCCAAAATCTCAGTGAATGGGGTCAGGCTGGTATTTGATGTGGGGTGAGAGGGGAGTGACCAGCTGCCACACTGGCTTCAGACAGAAGGGCTCAGGGAAGGAAAGCTGCAACTGTGCAGGGGTGGCCAGCGGGCCAGAGCTGGGAGCTGCCGCCCAGCCCAGCCTCTTCTTGCACTTTCTTCTCCGTTGCCTTTCTTGGGGCTAGGTCTCTACTTGCTCCCTTTCTTCAGGTGGGAGGAGTTTACTCTTACGACTGCAGTTTTGGCCACGTACCCAACGTGGAATTGATGAAGTTTATCGCCATGGCAACATTTGGCTCCTACCTGTCCACCTGTCCTGAGCCCAACCAGGCAACCTGGGTCTGACTGTCTACCACCGGGCATTTCTCCTCTACTCCTTCCTGCGCAGCGGGGAAGCCCTGAACCCTGAATATTACTGCGGTGAGGGGCAGACTGGGGCAGGTGTGGGAACCGGGGGACCCTAGTGTGGACGCAGAGATGATAGAGGGGTCTGTCAAGGGCTCAGGTCCCTAGGCAGTGTAACTGGGCTGACGACTTCGCCCTGTTCTGCTCCGTCAGTTAACAGGTAACACTGTCCTCTGCCCCTGCCCCCGCTTCCACTAGGTTCTCAGCACCGCCTGTTTAATGAGCACCTGGTCTCCGCAAGCAGCAACCCTGCCTTGGCCCTGCGCCGGAAAAAGCACACTGAGAAGGAGGTTCCGGCTGACTTGGTCAGCACCGTGTCTGTGCGGCTTCGAGAGGGCTACAGCGTCCGAGAGGTCACACTGGCTAAAGGTAAGGTCCAGGCCCTGCTGTATCCCACACGTCTAAACAGAGCAGGAGAGCCCTGTGTACCATGCACGGCAGACTCTGCCTGTCACTTGAGCTGGGCTTGCTTCTCTTAGCATTTAGCTTCCCAGTTCCATCTCCTTCTGTTCCAGGTGAGTCAGCTGAGAGGGGTGTAGTGTCCTGGACTTAGCTTTGTTTTCAGATTTTGCCTGCAAACTTCAGTTTGTGTCAGTTGGCAGTTGGTAGGCTATGGGCCTATACTCTGTGGAACCAGGCTTGGAGCCTTTGGCTAGGCTCGAGTTCCATGCTGTAGGTGGAGGTTGCAGACAGGACTCAGCCCCAGGCCCTTCTCCCTTCCTGCTTCCCCTGAAGGCGGGTCCCAGCTGGAGGTGAAGCTGGTGCTGCTGTGGAAACACAACATGCGAATTGAGTACGTGGCTGCTGCACCCTGGCCCCTGGAGCCTGAGGGCCCTCGAGGCACCCGGGTGGAAGTGACAATGGAAGGCGGTTATGACATCCTGCATGACGTGTCCTGTGCGCTGAGACAGCCCATTCGCTCGCTGTATCGGACCCACGTTTCCGACGGTTCTGGAACACGCTGCAGAGGTAAGCAAGGTCACCTCAGTGAGGGAGGCCCCACTTGCTGTGTGGAGGGGCAGATGTGTGAAAGCAGGGGCTGCAGAGAGTCACCCTGAGCACTCGGGGCTTGTGTCCAGACTCCCACATGCCCCTGGGGCTCCCCGCCCCTGACTCCCCAGAGGCTGGGAAGGCTCAGGGTAGCCCTTGCTCCGCAGCATTAACCAGACAGACCAGATGCTTGCCCACCTGCAGTCCTTCTCCTCCGTCCCAGAACACTTCACGTTGCCTGACAGCACCAAGAGCGGAGTACCTCTCTTCTACATCCCACCCGGCTCCACCACCCCGGTGAGGGGG